>JAANDG010000816.1:0-54630 GCA_036852015.1 Pelodera strongyloides | reverse complement strand
CCAGCATGAGGCAGTCTTCTTTTTTGGCGTGATTCTGTGGTCTTCATTTACACTAGAGCGTTCTGTTTATTCAGATGCCGAATACCTTCACATAGTTTATTTCATTAGAATTACGCGTATTTATGTGCCTCATTGGCTCAGTGGCAGAGCGTCTGTCTTGTAAACAGAAGGTCGCTGGTTCTATTCCAGCATGAGGCAGTCCTTTTTGGCGTGATTCTGTTGTTGCGGTCTTCATTTACACTCGAGCGTTCTGTTTATTCAGATGCCGAATACCTTCACATCGTTTATTTCATTAGAATTACGCTTATTAGCATGCCTCATTGGCTCAGTGGCAGAGCGTCTGTCTAGTAAACAGAAGGTCGCTGGTTCGATTCCAGCATGAGGCAGTCCTTCTTTTTGGCATGATTCTGTGGTCTTCATTTACACTAGAGCGTTCTGTTTATTCAGATGCCGAATACCTTCACATCGTTTATTTCATTAGAATTACGCTTATTAGCATGCCTCATTGGCTCAGTGGCAGAGCGTCTTTCTAGTAAACAGAAGGTCGCTGGTTCGATTCCAGCATGAGGCAACCCTTCTTTTTGGCGTCATTCTGTTGTTGCGGTCTTCATTTACACTAGAGCGTTCTGTTTATTCAGATGCCTGAATACCTTCACATCGTTTATTTCATTAGAATTACGCTTTTCAGCATGCCTCATTGGCTCAGTGGCAGAGCGTCTGTCTAGTAAACAGAAGGTCGCTGGTTCGATTCCAGCATGAGGCAGTCCTTCGTTTTGGCGTGATTCTGTGGTCTTCATTTACACTAGAGCGTTCTGTTTATTCAGATGCCGAATACCTTCACATAGTTTATTTCATTAGAATTACGCATATTTATGTGCCTCATTGGCTCAGTGGCAGAGCGTCTGTCTTGTAAACAGAAGGTCGCTGGTTCTATTCCAGCATGAGGCAGTCCTTCGTTTTGGCGTGATTCTGTGGTCTTCATTTACTTACACTAAAGCGTTCTGTTTATTCCGATGCCGAATACCTTCACGTCGTTTAATTCGTTTGAATTATACTTATTTATATGCCTCATTGGCTCAGTGGCAGAGCGTCTGTGTAAACAGAAGGTCGCTGGTTCGATTCCAGCATGAGGCAGTCCTTCGTTTTGGCGTGATTCTGTGGTCTTCATTTACTTACACTAAAGCGTTCTGTTTATTCCGATGCCGAATACCTTCACGTCGTTTAATTCGTTTGAATTATACTTATTTATATGCCTCATTGGCTCAGTGGCAGAGCGTCTGTCTAGTAAACAGAAGGTCGCTGGTTCGATTCCAGCATGAGGCAGTCCTTCGTTTTGGCGTGATTCTGTGGTCTTCATTTACTTACACTAAAGCGTTCTGTTTATTCCGATGCCGAATACCTTCACGTCGTTTAATTCGTTTGAATTATACTTATTTATATGCCTCATTGGCTCAGTGGCAGAGCGTCTGTCTGTAAACAGAAGGTCGCTGGTTCGATTCCAGCATGAGGCAGTCCTTCGTTTTGGCGTGATTCTGTGGTCTTCATTTACACTAAAGCGTTCTGTTTATTCCGATGCCGAATACCTTCACGTCGTTTAATTCGTTTGAATTATACTTATTTATATGCCTCATTGGCTCAGTGGCAGAGCGTCTGTCTTGTAAACAGAAGGTCACTGGTTCGATTCCAGCATGAGGCAGTCCTTCTTTTTGGCATGATTCTGTGGTCTTCATTTACACTAGAGCGTTCTGTTTATTCAGATGCCGAATACCTTCGCCTTCACATCGTTTATTTCATTAGAATTACGCTTATTAGCATGCCTCATTGGCTCAGTGGCAGAGCGTCTGTCTAGTAAACAGAAGGTCGCTGGTTCGATTCCAGCATGAGGCAGTCCTTTTTGGCGTGATTCTGTGGTCTTCATTTACACTAGAGCGTTCTGTTTATTCAGATGCCGAATACCTTCACATAGTTTATTTCATTAGAATTACGCGTATTTATGTGCCTCATTGGCTCAGTGGCAGAGCGTCTGTCTTGTAAACAGAAGGTCGCTGGTTCGATTCCAGCATGAGGCAGTCCTTCTTTTTGGCGTGATTCTGTTGTTGCGGTCTTCATTTACACTCGAGCGTTCTGTTTATTCAGATGCCGAATACCTTCACATCGTTTATTTCATTAGAATTACGCTTATTAGCATGCCTCATTGGCTCAGTGGCAGAGCGTCTGTCTAGTAAACAGAAGGTCGCTGGTTCGATTCCAGCATGAGGCAGTCCTTCTTTTTGGCATGATTCTGTGGTCTTCATTTACACTAGAGCGTTCTGTTTATTCAGATGCCGAATACCTTCACATCGTTTATTTCATTAGAATTACGCTTATTAGCATGCCTCATTGGCTCAGTGGCAGAGCGTCTTTCTAGTAAACAGAAGGTCGCTGGTTCGATTCCAGCATGAGGCAACCCTTCTTTTTGGCGTCATTCTGTTGTTGCGGTCTTCATTTACACTAGAGCGTTCTGTTTATTCAGATGCTGAATACCTTCACATCGTTTATTTCATTAGAATTACGCTTTTCAGCATGCCTCATTGGCTCAGTGGCAGAGCGTCTGTCTAGTAAACAGAAGGTCGCTGGTTCGATTCCAGCATGAGGCAGTCCTTCGTTTTGGCGTGATTCTGTGGTCTTCATTTACACTAGAGCGTTCTGTTTATTCAGATGCCGAATACCTTCACATAGTTTATTTCATTAGAATTACGCATATTTATGTGCCTCATTGGCTCAGTGGCAGAGCGTCTGTCTTGTAAACAGAAGGTCGCTGGTTCTATTCCAGCATGAGGCAGTCCTTTTTGGCGTGATTCTGTTTATGCGGTCTTCATTTACACTCGAGCGTTCTGTTTATTCAGATGCCGAATACCTTCACATCGTTTATTTCATTAGAATTACGCTTATTAGCATGCCTCATTGGCTCAGTGGCAGAGCGTCTGTCTAGTAAACAGAAGGTCGCTGGTTCGATTCCAGAATTCCAGCATGAGGCAGTCCTTCTTTTTGGCATGATTCTGTGGTCTTCATTTACACTAGAGCGTTCTGTTTATTCAGATGCCGAATACCTTCACATCGTTTATTTCATTAGAATTACGCTTATTAGCATGCCTCATTGGCTCAGTGGCAGAGCGTCTGTCTTGTAAACAGAAGTTCGCTGGTTCGATTCCAGCATGAGGCAGTCCTTCTTTTTGGCATGATTCTGTGGTCTTCATTTACACTAGAGCGTTCTGTTTATTCAGATGCCGAATACCTTCACATCGTTTATTTCATTAGAATTACGCTTATTAGCATGCCTCATTGGCTCAGTGGCAGAGCGTCTGTCTAGTAAACAGAAGGTCGCTGGTTCGATTCCAGCATGAGGCAGTTCTTCTTTTTGGCGTGGTTCTGTGGTATGTGGTCTTCATTTACAGTAGAGCGTTCTGTTTATTCAGATGCAAATACCTTCACATCGATTAATTCATTAGAATTGCGCTTATTTATATGCCTCATTGGCTCAGTGGCAGAGCGTCTGTCTAGCAAACAGAAGGTCGCTGGTTCGATTCCAGCATGAGGCAGTCCTTCTTTTTGGCGTGATTCTGTGGTCTTCATTTACAGTAGAGCGTTCTGTTTATTCAGATGCCGGATACCTTCACATCGTTTATTTCATTAGAATTACCCTTATTAGCATGCCTCATTGGCTCAGTGGCAGAGCGTCTGTCTAGTAAACAGAAGGTCGCTGGTTCGATTCCAGCATGAGGCAGTCCTTCTTTTTGGCGTGATTCTGTGGTCTTCATTTACACTAGAGCGTTCTGTTTATTCAGATGCAAATACCTTCACATCGATTAATTCATTAGAATTGCGCTTATTTATATGCCTCATTGGCTCAGTGGCAGAGCGTCTGTCTAGTAAACAGAAGGTCGCTGGTTCGATTCCAGCATGAGGCAGTCCTTCTTTTTGGCGTGATTCTGTGGTCTTCATTTACACTAGAGCGTTCTGTTTATTCAGATGCCGAATACCTTCACATAGTTTATTTCATTAGAATTACGCGTATTTATGTGCCTCATTGGCTCAGTGGCAGAGCGTCTGTCTTGTAAACAGAAGGTCGCTGGTTCTATTCCAGCATGAGGCAGTCCTTTTTAGCGTGATTCTGTTGTTGCGGTCTTCATTTACACTAGAGCGTTCTGTTTATTCAGATGCCGAATACCTTCACATCGTTTATTTCAATAGAATTACGCTTATTAGCATGCCTCATTGGCTCAGTGGCAGAGCGTCTGTCTAGTAAACAGAAGGTCGCTGGTTCGATTCCAGCATGAGGCAGTCCTTCGTTTTGGCGTGATTCTGTGGTCTTCATTTACACTAGAGCGTTCTGTTTATTCAGATGCCGAATACCTTCACATCGTTTATTTCATTAGAATTACGCTTATTAGCATGCCTCATTGGCTCAGTGGCAGAGCGTCTGTCTTGTAAACAGAAGGTCGCTGGTTCGATTCCAGCATGAGGCAGTCCTTCTTTTTGGCATGATTCTGTGGTCTTCATTTACACTAGAGCGTTCTGTTTATTCAGATGCCGAATACCTTCACATCGTTTATTTCATTAGAATTACGCTTATTAGCATGCCTCATTGGCTCAGTGGCAGAGCGTCTGTCTAGTAAACAGAAGGTCGCTGGTTCGATTCCAGCATGAGGCAGTTCTTCTTTTTGGCGTGGTTCTGTGGTATGTGGTCTTCATTTACAGTAGAGCGTTCTGTTTATTCAGATGCAAATACCTTCACATCGATTAATTCATTAGAATTGCGCTTATTTATATGCCTCATTGGCTCAGTGGCAGAGCGTCTGTCTTGTAAACAGAAGGTCGCTGGTTCGATTCCAGCATGAGGCAGTCCTTCTTTTTGGCGTGATTCTGTGGTCTTCATTTACAGTAGAGCGTTCTGTTTATTCAGATGCCGGATACCTTCACATCGTTTATTTCATTAGAATTACCCTTATTAGCATGCCTCATTGGCTCAGTGGCAGAGCGTCTGTCTAGTAAACAGAAGGTCGCTGGTTCGATTCCAGCATGAGGCAGTCCTTCTTTTTGGCGTGATTCTGTTGTCTTCATTTACACTAGAGCGTTCTGTTTATTCAGATGCCGAATACCTTCACATCGTTTATTTCATTAGAATTGCGCTTATTAGCATGCCTCATTGGCTCAGTGGCAGAGCGTCTGTCTTGTAAACAGAAGGTCGCTGGTTCGATTCCAGCATGAGGCAGTCCTTCTTTTTGGCATGATTCTGTGGTCTTCATTTACACTAGAGCGTTCTGTTTATTCAGATGCCGAATACCTTCACATCTTTTGTTTCATTAGAATTACGCTTATTAGCATGCCTCATTGGCTCAGTGGCAGAGCGTCTGTCTAGTAAACAGAAGGTCGCTGGTTCGATTCCAGCATGAGGCAGTCCTTCTTTTTGGCGTGATTCTGTGGTCTTCATTTACACTAGAGCGTTCTGTTTATTCAGATGCCGGATACCTTCACATCGTTTATTTCATTAGAATTACGCTTATTAGCATGCCTCATTGGCTCAGTGGCAGAGCGTCTGTCTAGTAAACAGAAGGTCGCTGGTTCGATTCCAGCATGAGGCAGTCCTTCTTTTTGGCATGATTCTGTGGTCTTCATTTACACTAGAGCGTTCTGTTTATTCAGATGCCGAATACCTTCACATCGTTTATTTCATTAGAATTACGCTTATTAGCATGCCTCATTGGCTCAGTGGCAGAGCGTCTGTCTAGTAAACAGAAGGTCGCTGGTTCGATTCCAGATTCCAGCATGAGGCAGTTCTTCTTTTTGGCGTGGTTCTGTGGTATGTGGTCTTCATTTACAGTAGAGCGTTCTGTTTATTCAGATGCAAATACCTTCACATCGATTAATTCATTAGAATTGCGCTTATTTATATGCCTCATTGGCTCAGTGGCAGAGCGTCTGTCTTGTAAACAGAAGGTCGCTGGTTCGATTCCAGCATGAGGCAGTCCTTCTTTTTGGCGTGATTCTGTGGTCTTCATTTACACTAGAGCGTTCTATTTATTCAGATGCCGGATACCTTCACATCGTTTATTTCATTAGAATTACCCTTATTAGCATGCCTCATTGGCTCAGTGGCAGATCGTCTGTCTAGTAAACAGAAGGTCGCTGGTTCGATTCCAGCATGAGGCAGTCCTTCTTTTTGGCGTGATTCTGTGGTCTTCATTTACACTAGAGCGTTCTGTTTATTCAGATGCCGAATACCTTCACATCGTTTATTTCATTAGAATTGCGCTTATTAGCATGCCTCATTGGCTCAGTGGCAGAGCGTCTGTCTAGTAAACAGAAGGTCGCTGGTTCGATTCCAGCATGAGGCAGTCCTTCTTTTTGGCATGATTCTGTGGTCTTCATTTACACTAGAGCGTTCTGTTTATTCAGATGCCGAATACCTTCACATCTTTTGTTTCATTAGAATTACGCTTATTAGCATGCCTCATTGGCTCAGTGGCAGAGCGTCTGTCTAGTAAACAGAAGGTCGCTGGTTCGATTCCAGCATGAGGCAGTCCTTCTTTTTGGCGTGATTCTGTGGTCTTCATTTACACTAGAGCGTTCTGTTTATTCAGATGCCGGATACCTTCACATCGTTTATTTCATTAGAATTACGCTTATTAGCATGCCTCATTGGCTCAGTGGCAGAGCGTCTGTCTAGTAAACAGAAGGTCCCTGGTTCGATTCCAGCATGAGGCAGTCCTTCTTTTTGGCATGATTCTGTGGTCTTCATTTACACTAGAGCGTTCTGTTTATTCAGATGCCGAATACCTTCACATCGTTTATTTCATTAGAATTACGCTTATTAGCATGCCTCATTGGCTCAGTGGCAGAGCGTCTGTCTAGTAAACAGAAGGTCGCTGGTTCGATTCCAGCATGAGGCAGTTCTTCTTTTTGGCGTGGTTCTGTGGTATGTGGTCTTCATTTACAGTAGAGCGTTCTGTTTATTCAGATGCAAATACCTTCACATCGATTAATTCATTAGAATTGCGCTTATTATATGCCTCATTGGCTCAGTGGCAGAGCGTCTGTCTTGTAAACAGAAGGTCGCTGGTTCGATTCCAGCATGAGGCAGTCCTTCTTTTTGGCGTGATTCTGTGGTCTTCATTTACACTAGAGCGTTCTGTTTATTCAGATGCCGGATACCTTCACATCGTTTATTTCATTAGAATTACGCTTATTAGCATGCCTCATTGGCTCAGTGGCAGAGCGTCTGTCTAGTAAACAGAAGGTCGCTGGTTCGATTCCAGCATGAGGCAGTCCTTCTTTTTGGCATGATTTACACTAGAGCGTTCTGTTTATTCAGATGCCGAATACCTTCACATCGTTTATTTCATTAGAATTACGCTTATTAGCATGCCTCATTGGCTCAGTGGCAGAGCGTCTGTCTTGTAAACAGAAGGTCGCTGGTTCGATTCCAGCATGAGGCAGTCCTTCTTTTTGGCGTGATTCTGTGGTCTTCATTTACACTAGAGCGTTCTGTTTATTCAGATGCCGGATACCTTCACATCGTTTATTTCATTAGAATTACGCTTATTAGCATGCCTCATTGGCTCAGTGGCAGAGCGTCTGTCTAGTAAACAGAAGGTCGCTGGTTCGATTCCAGCATGAGGCAGTCCTTCTTTTTGGCATGATTCTGTGGTCTTCATTTACACTAGAGCGTTCTGTTTATTCAGATGCCGAATACCTTCACATCGTTTATTTCATTAGAATACGCTTATTAGCATGCCTCATTGGCTCAGTGGCAGAGCGTCTGTCTAGTAAACAGAAGGTCGCTGGTTCGATTCCAGCATGAGGCAGTTCTTCTTTTTGGCGTGATTCTGTGGTCTTCATTTACACTAGAGCGTTCTGTTTATTCAGATGCCGAATACCTTCACATCGTTTATTTCATTAGAATTACGCTTATTAGCATGCCTCATTGGCTCAGTGGCAGAGCGTCTGTCTAGTAAACAGAAGGTCGCTGGTTCGATTCCAGCATGAGGCAGTTCTTCTTTTTGGCGTGGTTCTGTGGTATGTGGTCTTCATTTACAGTAGAGCGTTCTGTTTATTCAGATGCAAATACCTTCACATCGATTAATTCATTAGAATTGCGCTTATTTATATGCCTCATTGGCTCAGTGGCAGAGCGTCTGTCTTGTAAACAGAAGGTCGCTGGTTCGATTCCAGCATGAGGCAGTCCTTCTTTTTGGCGTGATTCTGTGGTCTTCATTTACACTAGAGCGTTCTGTTTATTCAGATACCGGATACCTTCGCATCGTTTATTTCATTAGAATTACCCTTATTAGCATGCCTCATTGGCTCAGTGGCAGAGCGTCTGTCTAGTAAACAGAAGGTCGCTGGTTCGATTCCAGCATGAGGCAGTCCTTCTTTTTGGCGTGATTCTGTGGTCTTCATTTACACTAGAGCGTTCTGTTTATTCAGATGCCGGATACCTTCACATCGTTTATTTCATTAGAATTACCCTTATTAGCATGCCTCATTGGCTCAGTGGCAGAGCGTCTGTCTTGTAAACAGAAGGTCGCTGGTTCGATTCCAGCATGAGGCAGTCCTTCTTTTTGGCGTGATTCTGTTGTTGCGGTCTTCATTTAGGGCGCGTTCGGGATTGATTTTCCGAAAGGAAACTCGGCCAAATCCTCGTTCGGGATGGACTTTTTGGAAACGTTCCAATGCTTGGAGAAAACAAAAAATACAGTATGAATTAGCTTGCAAAAAACGTTTCCCACGCATATTTTTCAAATTTTCCATGCTAATTCATACTGTATTTTTGATTTTCTCCAAGCATTGGAACGTTTCCAAAAAGTCCATCCCGAACGAGGATTTGGCCGAGTTTCCTTTCGGAAAATCAATCCCGAACGCGCCCTTAACTAGAGCGTTCTGTTTATTCAGATGCCATGCCGAATACCTTCAGATCGTTTAGTTCATTAGAATTATGCTTATTTATATGCCTCATTGGCTCAGTGGCAGAGCGTCTGTCTTGTAAACAGAAGGTCGCTGGTTCGATTCCAGCATGAGGCAGTCCTTCTTTTTGGCGTGATTCTGTTGTTGCGGTCTTCATTTAACTAGAGCGTTCTGTTTATTCAGATGCCGAATACCTTCAGATCGTTTAGTTCATTAGAAATGCTTATTTATATGCCTCATTGGCTCAGTGGCAGAGCGTCTGTCTAGTAAACAGAAGGTCGCTGGTTCGATTTCAGCATCAGGCAGTCAGTCTTTCCTTTTGGAGTGTTTCTGGGTTTGCTGTTTTGGTTTATTTATTTATTAAACAAATGTTATTAAAGCGAATTAGCGGTCGGTCTCAACAAAAAAAAAATACAAAAAGAGGAGGAGTAAACAACCGTGCGTTGACCACCGTTTTCAAACCATGCGTTTTTGGATTTTTACTAGCCAAATTCAAAATATTTTGTCAACATTTCGTCATTTGGATTCGGCGGAGTGTGTGATCGTTTGAAAAGGCCATCTCTCGATTCTTCCAGGGCCGTGCTAGTATTAAAATCGGCAAAGCGCGGAAGGCGAATTTTCTCATACAAAATCGCAAAAATGGTTGTTTGCGAACATTTTTATGCAAGATGCACTTATTTGTTTGTGTTTTTATGTTTATTTTTGTTTATAACTTTTTTCAAACTATTTTTGGCGAAGAAACCCCAAACCGGGTAGTATTTCGCTTTAGGGTTTAAGGTGTTAATTATTTTTGTCTTATTGCAGGTTCGTATATGTGAGTTCAATGGGGAACCTGTGTACAAGGGATGTGCCTGCTGTAAGAGCAGTGTTCGAAAAGGTGACGATGGCTATGAACGGTATTACTTTTTTTAAATAATAATAATAAAGGTTTATTGGATCAACTAGTCGTAGGAACAAAGAAGAAAGTTCTTGGGGTAGTTGCTGTCAACTCGTAAACCAAAGGGTACCCTAAGATGTTGGTGCGGTAAGGACACCATCATAATAACAAGGGACCGTGTGGTAAATACTAGAAGTAGAACGCACAAATAGTAGTAAACAATTTTTTAAGTTTAGAAACAAAGATTGCTTGTTAGATAAGAGTTCTTCTTTGCGTGACGCACTGGTTTCGTAAAATCTTCGTCTGACTCGTAAGTGTGAGCCTGATGTGCGCGCACACGTAGTAAACTTTTTTTTACTGTTTTGTTCATAATCTGTCGCCTTCACTTCCAGTTGTAACAAATGCCGAGGGACTGAGTGTAACTATTACTTCAAGCTCAGGGTGAGATTTGAAAGTGATATTATTAGTATTGCCATCATTTATTATTATTATTATTATTATTATTATTATTATTATTTATTGTTATTATTATTTTATTGTTATTATTATTGTTATTATTTATTATTGTTATTATTATTGTTATTATTATTGTTATTAATTTGCAGGCTCGAATAGCTGACATGACCGGCGATCACTGGTGTACATTTTTTGACGCGCCTGCGAGAAGGTTGCTTGGATGCGATGCCGAGCATATACATACATTAGTGAAGTGAGTTTTTTAGTCAGGTCCATATTCCAATGTCAGTGTGTGCCACAGGTGCGCCAGTTTTTTGCCGCGCACGCCTTCCCCCATGTGCGCGGTGTTGTGCCGTGACACCTTTGTTGTTTCGATTCGATGCAAAATGCACCTTTCTGTATGGTAGGTTTTGTAAAAATTTTGAATTTGTTTGGTTTCTGTTGGGTAGCATGTTGCCATCAGCAAAAAAAGTGTACAGAGTTAGGCGACCCACCAATAACATTTTTTCAGGTACAATTATGACAAATACCTCGAAGTTCTACGAGAAAAGTGCATGGTTTTTGAGTTTTTCATGAAGATACGACAGCGAAAGTGCAATATTGCAGGTTGGTTTAAGGAGCTATGCGAATTCGTATTTTTTTGTTGATTACTAATTACTAACGGCCAGTACAAATATGATATTGATCAACACCAAAGTTCGCTCAGTAGCTATATTGGGGAGTAACCAAATAGAAACAAACTCATCCAGGGTGCGGGTACGCGAACGATTTGCAAATCCGGTTGACGTTGGCGCACTTGTGGCGCACCTTCTTTTTTTCCGAGCAATGGTGATAGTTGATCTAGGCAAATTGATCCGTACCTGGAATGTGGAGGTCATCTCTCCAGTAAATACAGCGGAGAATATGGATTACCTTTTGGCGAAGAGGGCACAACTCACCGGCGCCGCGCAAGAGCGGGAGAATGTTGAGGAGCGGAATCAGGAGCGGAAGGAGTAAAGCTGCGCCGACTGGGGCGGGGAATGGATGTTTGTTTATTCATTGATTTATTTAATGCGATTTGTTTTGAACTAGTGCAATTGCTTTTTTTCCGCATGTCGTTCACCCTTTGGTCGAAAATTCTGTAATATTAGTTTGAATCGTTATTACAAGAACTCTACCAGTGCAAAATAATAAGCAAGGGGGTGTACTCCCTCTGATAATGTAGCTTGATAGGATGAGGTACTCTCTTATAAATGGACAGCCTTTGTCTGTTACTGAGTATGTACATTCAGAATAATCAGAATTATTCAGATGTTTTGTGGGTATGTTATGTGTAAATTTTGCGCGGCAATGTACACCGAATAACTGTACGAGCTATTAATGAAACTCGATTTTCATATGTATATTCTTCACACAGGAAAGTGAAAACCCCGATTTCGCCCCGATGAAGTCCCTCGGGGCGAAATCGGGGTTTTTAGTTACCCATGTGTGTGTGTGTAGATATTGATGTGTAAGCATAGTAGGTGCTTATTGTGAAGTTTAAGCGGAGGATATCTTTGTTTACAAAATAATAGTTTAGTGGATCTTTTATGCATGTATTCGTGTTTTAATTGCGTTTCTCTAACATTAGTTGTTATTTGTTTTTGTTTGATTTTGGATGAAGTGTTTTCATAACTTTGTTCTAAAGCATACTCAGCATACGTCCTAATTTTGACATAACCTTGAGATTTCCAGTGTAGTAATGATCAGCAATGCAATGAGATCAACAGTGCAACAAGCGTTTGGGAATCACTAACTTTGCTATTTTTGTTATTTATTTATTTATTAAGTAACACCACATGGAGTGCAACGCAAGGGAGTAGTGAATAGAAAGTAGTATACAACTGGAAAGTAGTATGCATGTTCTCTAACTTTATCTGTGTTTATGCATCTCATGCTAAGTGTGCCCTATGAATCTATGAACTGGCGGTGGTATCCTGGGGTATTCATTCACACACTCGTCATAATATATATGACTTGACTACATGACTTGCTTTTGGTGCAGTCGTAGCTATAAGGTATATTCGCGCGCTTATCTCTGAATTAGAATATTGGTTATGGTGAGTGGTGAGTGACAGTCATGTGTGTTAGACAATAGAAGGGTGAATGGGGTACCGGTTGGTAGAAACAATCACTGTAAGGGATATGGTTTGTACCTTGGGGGTAGTTTCCCATGGTTCCCATTTTTTGTTGTTATTGGAAGGTGGTATTTTTTGTTTTGTGAATTTCTTGTTTCAAGAAGACTTATTCAAGGACCATGTCTTTCGTGATCGTAGAATGATAGCCCAGATCTAATGCTTACATAAATGTAAACCTGAATCAAAATATGCAATACGTTTGTTGAGTGAAAACCAAAAAGATGAAGAGTTGTGCCAACCGGCAAAGGGGGATAACATCCGTAGAGAGAGATTTTCGAGAGAGAACCAACAAAGGTGGATAACATCCGTTGGCACCTCTGCCACCGATTCTAATCAGGCTCTTTATCTAGCAGATGTCGCGTGCCATTGAATCTATCAATCAGAAGAAAAGAACTGTTTTGAAGATAACATCATCGCACCTTTAAAGGGAAAGAGAAACAACAATTGGAATTTCGATCGAGGGATAACGAATAATAGCGGAATATTTCAAACAATGATTGACTGGCCGAATCCTACAGTAGAAAGATTCAGTTCTGGTTGTAATTAGCCTACAGAATAACATTTTTCCGTTTCTCGTGGTCGATATTTGTGGCAATCACATAATGGGGTTTGCAATTATGCCGAAAAATTTGTCTTGGAAAAATGAGTCTTGGAACGATTTTATAATTTCTCATGTTATATATTCATTCTTAGTTCCAAAGTACGGTACCTCGTGTACATACTTGCAAGGAATTTTTGCATACTTGCAAACCTCATAATCGGGTCGTCTTTTTGATACTTACCACTCCCAGGTACAAACCAGCGGTATTAGACCCCCAGGCTATGGCGGTACATGCTCCTGAATGATGAGCGGCGCATCATAACTCAACTAGTTCCGGTGTGAAAGTGAAATTTATACTCCGTGGGAAAGTTGGAATTGCTGACCTTAAACTATTATCACGAAATAAGTCTATCAATTTTTATCGATGAAGAGTGGAATGTACATATATGTGCTTCTCCAATAGTAGTAGTCGGGGTTCCTGAAACATTTGGAATAAGCACTTAGTGGCACATATTCCATCCTCTCAGATAACAATAAGGTGTAAAAATCATAGTTTTGCAATGTTTGGCGGCGCATTGCTTCATATACAAAGGTATATTACGTATGTATGCGTTATATATAACACATATATTACGTATGTATGCGTTATATATGACACACATACATACGTATACTATACTACGTATGTATGTGTTATACAGTACTTAGATATGTATGAGTTATATATGACACACATACATACGTATACTATACTACGTATGTATGTGTTATACAGTACTTAGACCCCATGCCAGCAGTGGCTGGTCTAATTTTTATAGAATCCTGAGCTCAAAAAATTCTCATTTTCCCGTGTCAGCACGGTGTGCGTTGTATCCTAGGGTTATAGCGGATTGGTTCTCCTAACGAGCGGTAAGCAGGCCCACTAAGGTGGTAAAGGAGCGCACCCCTGGGAACCCGTGTACCGAAAAGGAAGAACAGAGAGGTGTGAACAGGATGCATGAGACCGGTAGGTGGTTTGTATTTGAAATTTGAATATCTTATTGTTAGTAGAAAGATTTACGAGTCTTTGTCGGGTCTTATCAAATATATAGTCTCCTAGTAATTTTCCGTTTTGGTACTTCTAGTACCCGGCGTGCTCAGGCACATGCTGGCAGATCAACGTCGCATGAAACGTGAAACTAGGTACCGTAATCCTAAATTGCACAATTCACCGTTTTTTTTTCTTAGAAATGGAAAGGCACTGAATGGATTAGAGTGCAAGAAACCATGCGAAATCATCTCATAGTATTATAGTTTCAGGCAAGTGTTTGAAGTTCGGGATGTGAAAAAACTGAAAGGAGTTCATTAGCGCCGACATTTTGAATTTCCCTTTAAAGCGAAATGCTAGCCCCTTTGGAAAATTTGCATATGATAAGCAAATACTATGTATCCTATGCTAATTTTGTACGATCGTTCACGACAATCGTACAAAATTAGCATAGGATACATAGGATTTGCTTGTCGTATGCAAATTTTCCAAAGAGGTTAGCATTTCGCTTTAATGTTTGAAACAGTACCTAAAGGTCTGTATAAGGTTTATGCTTGTCGGATCCTAAACACAATAAAAACGTCCCCTCGGGCAGCTCTTCTTATCGTAAAACGGTAGCGTCGGTAAACTATTTTACAGCGTATTGTCTCGCTCGTGCCTGCGGCTATCAAACCGCGGTAACCTCAAAGAGAGATACGCCGCGCGCGTAACTTTTTGACGGTTGATTAGATCACAAAAAGGAACAACTGTTTTTAATTTGGACATAAAAATATTAAAGGGGAGTCTCCTTTGTTATAGCATTGGCGTTGGGTTTAACTAGTGTTTATAAGATAGTACATAACATGACCTTAGTATTTGCGGGATTTGCATTAGTGCGTGAAATATTCGTAGATTTCATAGACCTTCATGGTCATTGTCATGCATTCTCATTTTATTCGATTTAAAAAAACGAGCAAAAAAGATACCGACGAGATGTTAGATAGTGCATTATAGTACACGCGCAACAGCTGGACTAAATCTATGAAAAAGAAATGGACGTTGAACCTGTCGGTTGTATTTATGTTTAGCGTTAAACTTTTTTTTTTTTTGAAAGTACTGAGTTCTTACTAGCCACCCGTGGTCACCCAGAGCGAAGTAAGGAATTCAGCATATGCTGCTACCTTTAGAGATACTAGGCATATAAGATTAAGCTCTAGATAAGTCATTGCGCTTTTGCAATTATCTCAATTACCCTCGTTACGTCATTGGTACCTCTCTGCTTGTCTGTCTCACCACTCTCTCGTCTACAGTATGCTTCTCTGTTCCCTCCTCTCTCTCTCCCTCCTACAGTCCGCCTCCGATCCTTGGGCGGTCGACCTCCCCGCCCACTGTTCCTCCAGAACGCGTACCAGTTCCCCAAATAGTCGAGTAGCTGGACTACAGACTACAGACTACAATGCGAAGACCTCGAATCAAACTACAATCCTTGTTGATTACGATATTTATGTTTTATTCCGCCAATGCTTCATTATGCCGACACTTGATGAACACTCCGTATTCAGCTTTGAATTTCCTGGATAGAGGACAGGGAGGTAGGTCTGCTTTATTAAATATAAATTATTGGTATTTTTTCGTGTTGTTCTTTAATACTTTTCTTGCAATTCGTTTTTTTTATACGTTGGCGCTACTTTTACTAGGCGACTATACATATGTCTGCTGCAAGGTTAGCCATATTTGAATTTATATAATTCATGTCCTATGCGTATGCACCTACGCCCTTCCCATGATTATGTAACTTGCTCGTGTTTGGTATCTATTATCATGGGTAATCTTCTTTTGCTCCGAGAATTAAAGTCTTACCTTACCACTTCGTGTTTTCAAAAAAAAATATTGTACATCAAATTCATAGTAACACCAAGCAGTTCCTTCCTTCCACCTGAGAGTCTTTTCACGTTATGTTTTTGTTGTTATGCCATAACTTCCCTTTCACACGGGTAATGGTTATTTCTGAGAAACAGTAGTTAACTCACCAATTGTTATCTAGAGAAGCGCGCGAAAGAATTTTGAATTTGTCCATTCTTTATTCAAGCAAAGAAAGTGTCGATTAGCTTACTTATCCTTTAGATCGTTTAGTCAATTAAAATACTACAGTCATATAGTTACGTCTCACCATTTATTTTAATGTCTTTGAATCCTGCATGGAATCGCTAAGGTCTTCATGTTTGCGATAGCTGTAACGGTCTTCGAGGTATTCAAGGTAAGGTCTGCTCTTATTCTTATTTCATAATTGTTTCACATCCCTTTGTAATCACCTTTTGCAAAAGAGATGTACAAAAGGCTGCCGCTAAGTATTCAAATCATTTTAATACAATGCAAGATTATCTAAGTAGCATACTATCAAATGTATACCCTTAGTCAGGTACCCTTCCTATAGTCAGATACCCTTCCCATACCCTGGCCGGGGTCGTTACCTCTTCAGCAAAAATATTAGAAAGGCCGCGCGCAATGCATGACTCGCAGACTTTTTGCCGACGCCATACACTGTGGGAACCTGCGAGACGCAGGTGATTAAAGGTGGAGAGAGTGTGTAGTTCGATGAGATCGTAGACGGAGAGAGACTTAGAGAGAGACCCCTAAATTCTGTCGGCGGAACTTTGTGATCTAACAATCGTGTTTGGCGACACTGCAAGGGAAAAGTCATAAATACAAACATAAATATAGGTGACGTATGCAAATTGAAGACGGCATCCGGGGTTTGGGAGTTGGATTAAAGGGATATGTACCCGAGTTATTTGATTTTACTGTTTTTATTTCGAGGAATGGTACCTAACCTGTGTAGCTCAGGTCTTCTCTATTCCAAAGTTGCTTAGGATCTACTTGAGGTTCTGGTTTGCTAGAAGAATGACAGCACTGTGTATCACAACTTTGATCATAGAACATTACGTTTTATATAAACAAGAATTTTAATAAACATAATTCTAGGTGACAAGCTGTCAATCTGTTCAAACGAAGCCAACTCATGTTGTACAAGTAAAATGGAAGCGGAAATGCGCAAAACTGCCGAAGAAACGATGAAAACCAGCGTTGAAGAAAGTATTTTGGTGCTAAAACAGATGTTGGTTGGACAAGTGGATAAGTTTACACGTCAGTTGGTCTTTTTTTCAGTTTATTCAGTATTTTTAAATGTATCTAAACGTTCTAGTTTTCTTTTGCATGCATATACGCTCATAGGCGCATACGCTTAAAGTCTAGAGTATCTAGAGAACGAGCTAGATACATGCTACAGCTAGAGTACATGAATTCTACAGTAGTACACAGTATTTTTTTATGTTTATTTTTATGTTTTCTCTGGTTAAAAATAGTCTCTGAGCTTTGTCGTTTCAGTGTATCTCCATGGTTCATTGACGACTTGTCACAGTCAGTTGGATCATTTGTTCAAACAGACATACGGACCGTTTTACGAACACAACTCGAAGGTAAGCAAGGGAATTATCTCTCTTTCTCTCCCTCTTTCTCTCTCTGTATGTTCCTCAATACCTCAATTTCTCTCTCTGTTCCTCCGTTTCTCTCTCTCTCTCTCTCTCTCTCTCTTCATTTCTCTCTTTTTGTATTCCCGTAACATTTACCTTTCGGCTTTACCTGTATGTAACGCCGGCTCGTCGGAAGCTATATTACAAAGAACGAGAACTTGATAGAAATGTGGTTTCGTAGCTACTATGGGTTTCTTACTTTAAGTGCTTAGTAGGAGCATGTCACTTAATAGGAACTTTTAAATATTAATTAATAAATAATGCCCGTGAATATTGTCTGCCTATGACGCCTAGGCGTTAAAATTAGTATAGCTGTATGTGTGACCCCGAAATCCTAGAACTAATGCTACTAGGGCGCACTTCACACCTAAGCACATCACGTAGTCGACTTACACCTGTGCCTTACGGAGACAACTTACGCTCCCAACTTACGCGTTGGCTCTAGGGATACCATATGGGGTCGGGGTGTAAGTGTCACAGCTCATTGGGGTATTATAGAGTAATAATTCAGTTAATACTTGAAATTAAGTGGGTAGTAGATAGTAGATAGACACCCTGAGGAAATTTAGGTACGGTTCCATGACCTTGTGTTTAAATTTAGGCAAGGAACTTGCGCTAACATAAGTTAATTAGCAGTTATAGCAGTTAACCTAGGTGGGAAAAATCGGTAAAGTAACAGGTGCACACTCTCGGGAGCTAATTTATCTACCTAATTCTACCTGCTAATTTGTTGCAATTCCTGTGCGCTGAAATCACATAAAATCCTCAAAATCAAGGTTATTTTATTGTAAGGTTTTTTTTAAATGAGAGTGCTGAATACGAATACGGTATCTGCTGGTAGATTACAGTATGTACCAGTACAGACTTCAGTTATGCTAATTATCTAATTGCAGCTTTTCGAAAACTTCTTTTCTCATTTGCGAGGTTCGATCAGCAATGGTGGACTCGACGTGGATTCCGCTGTTGAAAAAATGTTCGAAAATCTGTATCGAGTCGTCTTCTCACTTCTTAATCCAATGGTAGGCTAATTACGGGCAACTGAATTTCTACGCATTTATGCTAATTTGCTCGAATTTAGCTCGATTTTTTATTCCAATTCATGTTCATTTGCATAAGCAGCATGAGAATGCTGGGCAACTCGATGTGTTTCAAAAAACGGCTGGTATTTCGCTTTAAACTTTTTTAACCGTATCCCCAATTGATGGTCTCTTTTAAATACCAAATTTTAGAGCCAAATCAGCTCCACCCAGTGGCGATGCATGCAGGAAAGCATGGAGGAAATCCAACCTTTTGGCGATGTTCCAAAAAAGGTAAAAGGGAATTTTTAACAGGATTTGGGAATATTCGAATTTTTATGCCCCTCCCACTGCATTGAACAAAGCCTTATTGCTTAGTTAGATAATCAATGCCAATTTATTTGGACAAAACCCAAAAAAAGGAACCAAAAAACCTAGAGCAGGCCGGACCGTGTATTTCAAGCAGGGGACCCGCGCGGAGTTCACTTTTCTTGCGAAGACGGGTCTAACCTTAACCTGTTCTAATAATTGTTTTCACATTTAGATTACTGCCCATCTCCGGAAAAGTCTACAAACGTGGCGAGAGTTTCTATCGATTACCGCCGACACACAACATATTCTATCTGGATTCTTGAATGTAAGTATATTTTTTACTAATTTGATGTGGTTTCTTTGATCTCGCTGATTGTGTTAAATACTCTCTATGTCTTTATCTTCATCAAAGAAAAATGTAAATCTTGGAAAGTTTTCTAAACCTTTCTTTCCTTGACTTTCTCTTTTTTAACACTGTGGTTGTTTTCCGGCCATTCCACGGCGACACATTTGTTCGTACGTTTTTCTGAATACTCACTTGTGTTACTAAAATGCACAACTACCGTATAACTCAGAACTTGCCCAACAATATGTCTACGTTATTACTCATAAAACGGTGTACGCAACATTTCCTGCCCAATTTCTTATTCATACGCGCTAAGTCGGTAAAGTTTAGCAACATTTGATCTTTTACGCTCTCGTTCTCCTAAATTTGCACACTCTCTCACCCTCATTTGCATAAAATACAAAAGGTTCGCCCCGGCAGGTATTAGGCCGCGCTTAGTACCAAACCTAGCGGAAGCAATCGCTATGAAGTTTACCGACAGCTGGGGGTTTCTTACCTTTGCGGTCACAAAAATGCCTGTCTAATTAGACTTTTTATACGTGTTCAACTGGCGGCTGGCTTATGTAGAAAAGGTCATTATGATTACTAGGCATTAGGAAATAATATAATTACATTGATGAATATTAATAGGAATTATTGTTTATTCATAACATATAATTAAAGGGATGTTCTTACGTACTTACGAGGGACTATAGCTGTACACTACATATTATTAAAGAGGTATGCCTCGTGGTATCCTAACGAGATTATGGGAATGTAGTTCTTTAGCATTCGCTGCAAAACCACGGGCCATACCGCTTTAAAACAAGGCATACCCCCTGGCGCCTGGCAAGCTGCCAATATAGCTCAATACCGTAGAAATACATATACAGATACAGTGACCTGAGCGCATCGCCATTGCTAGGATTAGCCATAGCAATCGTCAATAAGACAAGTCTAACCAAACCGAGGTCCTGCAGGTGTTTGCTAAGTCGTGGATCCTCATCAGATGAGTATGTTTACTGTAGTTCGAGATGAGTGGACATTGTTCACGTGCAGAAATTGACCACAGAAAAGATTTGTGGATTTGCATATCGCAGCGGTGCATCAGTAAAGGTTTTTCAACAAGAACTTGATTAATGAGTCAGGCTCACGGGAAGAATGTTGAAACTCGTAGGACGCGACTTTTCGTGAGCTTGCCCCCTTTTAACAGTTCTTTTACGTGGTTGACTAGCCCTAAGCTCCTAGGTCTTTAGTAAGGTAAGCTTGAACCCTTTTACCTCAGCGTAATCCTAGCCGGTAGGTATCTTCCCATAGCCTATAACCTTTGTTGTCCATACAACCACCCTAGCCTATTGTTCATTCGGTTTGTTAGCAATTTGCATATTACCTGCGGTTCGATCTGTCATTTGTTTGAGGTTCATTGTCAATTCCGAGAGAGAGAGAGAGAGAGAGAGAGAGAGAGAGAGAGAATAAAAAGAGACGAGGCTGGGAACATGCTACATATGCTAATTGCTACCCCAAAACAAACTGATCGTTATGTTACGACCGTGTCATGGTGCAATGGGTCAAGGTCTAACACTGACCGCATCCATTTGTATGATAATTGGATTATCCCAGTTTTTTTGCATGTTAATGTATACGGTTAGGGTAATCGTAGAACTATGAGTTGACCATGTCCATCCAGTTAAAAAGAATAAATCTTTCTGAATTAGGAACCTCATTCAATGATCAATCATTTATTAGGCATACATAAAATGGAAGAGAAACATATGAATTTTTGGCAGCTGATAATTAACTAAGCTAATTGCCGAATTACAGGCGGATAATTAGCCTTATTTCATTAACCTCTGCTTCTTTTCAGGTGTCCGTCTCTAGAGAATGCGCCTCGGCAGTCACCCGTTTGTCGGAATGCTCTCTTTGCTCGGCTAAGCCATCTAAACCCTGCAAGGTTTGATTTATCAGCGTTTATGTATTTCCTCCAATAGTTTTTTCCCGGTTAGTGGTGAAGGGTGGTCTAATATCTAGCACGTTCGCCTCTAAAGCTCTGGACCGAAGTTTGAGTCCGGCCCATGACAACTTTATTGTTTGGAAGAAATAACCCTTTATTATTTAGGGATTCTGTGTCAACGTCTACCGTGGATGCCTAGCTGATTGGGCGGAGATTGACCAGCAGTGGGAGCCTCTTGTCGGTGAGTATACGGTACTCTTGTTGTTTTATATGAAACAAAGAAATCGGGATAATGTCGAAGCAATATTATTATTCTTGCATATCCGTTCTAAGGCGGAAGATGGTGGTAGCGTAGTGGTTAAAGCAATGAACCGCGATCCAAATGCGCCGGTTCAATTTCTGCGTGTTCCCCGTTTTGGTTGCGCAGTATTTAGAGTTGAGGAAAAAGTTTGTACCTTTATCACTTTGAGACTAACTTCATTTACTTCCTAAGCCCTAAGCCTAAGCCTAGGTATTCCAACAATTTCAACCGCAAAGCTCGTGATTACTTTGACACAGTTGTGAAAGACTGCTCCCCTGCTGCGTTCTAGTGCGTTTTCTTGCTTGACAGCTCTCTTTTTATACCCGACCACTGCTTCGTATTTGCTTGTTTACTTACCGTAAGCGTTTCCTAAGACTATAGAGCAATGTGGCAGCATAGAGTTCTTTTCGCATTGTCAGTTGACCTTTAAACTATAGAACAGTTTCTAGGCGGTGTCAAGGGGATATAGAAATAATAATAATAAGAAGTACAAGGAAATCTTTATTATTATTATAAACTCTTTATTCCATAAAAAATTGTGCATACTGTAAAATACAAACAAGAGCGATAAAAACACTCACAGGCTAGACACATAGAGGTCTAGCTTCTTATGTGGTGCTAAATCATTATTGATTCAAGCTACAATTAATACGTATATATAAATGGGAATTTTGAAATGCTACAATAAACAGATCGAAATTGAACTGCATGTACAAAATAACTACTTAAAGCTCCCAAATGGTGCGAGCATTGCACGAATCTCCATAAGATTATCTTTCACGCTTTGCAAACTACTCCGCTGGTTACAGTAGTGGTCTAGGAATTAAGTGAAGTCGCCGCCTATTATAGGTACCACAGAAGTACTATATAGTACATATCATGTAAATGAAAACCGAAAAACAAAGTTTGTGCAAAGATTTCGTGTTACTTATTTGAAAAGTTGTACTTTGTGTTCCCACCGTTAGGGTGATTTAACAGTAATCGGGTCACTGGTTTGACTCGCAGTTTGCTGTTTTCTTTTTTATGTTTTCGTGGAATTGTATTTCTTATGATTTCCGCCATTGCTAAGCGCCAATTGTACATATAAAAATATTTTCAAAACAGTGGGGATACAAACAGTGTAGCTTTTACAGTCACAGGCCCTTTATTAGAACTGTAGTCTGTAGTTTCACTTTCACTTAACTCAAAACATTGTGCCCCTATTATACATAAATATGTCTCTGTGTGCAGATGTATACCGATGGATTAACTCGGTCAGCGGTTTACTTTAAAAGTCATTGCGTTGGTTAGGGTTGTGGCACCACTGGTTGCGTAACCTAAGCTCTGGTGGACTTATTTGTGGGAAGGCTTACCCAAAACAACCAAACAAGGAGAGAGAGAAAGAGAGAACAAAGCAAAATTTGAAATAGTCCTTGAACCTCAGAGGTTTAAAAATTTCACTTTCGATACTAATAAGGTTTGATCAGTTTGATGTGGCAAAGAGTCTGCCACTCTGTGCCGGAAATACACAGGATTGCATTCATTTGCATATAAGACATGCGAGTGTAGTTATACAGCTTACAGTTCACAAACCACGTGTTATATCGTTTTGAAATTCAAATCCAAATCCAAATTTATAATTCAAGCATTTAGGTGCGCTGATTGGGCTCGCCGATAAGTTGAAGACGACCCACAACCTCCAGGACGCTCTCGGACCCCTGCCAGTGCAGATCTCTGAAGCCGTGATGATCTTCCAGGATAAGGGAGCTTCAATCACTAACAAGGTAGGGATGCCTCTCCCTCTATTTCTCTCTCTCTCTCTCTCTCATTCTCTCTCTCATTCTCTCTCTCTCTCTCCCTCTCTCTTATTTTCCTGACATGTTATACAGAAGCATTCTCCCTAATACATTAGTCTCTCCTGTCACTTGCTAAACAATGGATCACCACGGATTACTGTCACTGAATATTATTTCAATAATTATCCATGAGCGATACAACCTTATGTTGTTTAAACTGTCACCGTTGCATTTGTTTTACAATTGGCGCGTGCGTGGTTTACAGCTCTAAGCTGAACGACGTGATGTGCGGCCTGATATGCTAATTTTCGGTAATATTAGATCTTTGGGACCATTTTACGGTTGCAATACCTAGCAGTTAGCCGGGTAATGATGTCTATTAAACGTTATCTATTGTATTGAATCCTGTGGTATCATCTTCGCACTGGAAACCTTTCTGTCAATATCTGTACCAATCTACAACCTTGCTACATATTGCGCAACTCATTTGCATAGCACTTTCTTTCCCCGCGTCTCTTCGTACTACTACTCTAATATGTGATCTGTCACCCTGAGACATGTAAATTGAGACGAAGATCGATATCAAATTACCATAGAATTATTAACGGTCAATAACGGATCATATGTTTTTTGATGGATTAGGAGGAGTATAATCATTTCATTATGAGAAAGTTATACCCGGTCAAGTGGACCCACAGGTTTACTGTAATTTTGCATATTGCGTCTTTAAAGGGTAGAGTATAGCCGATCAGGGAAGGTTGACGTAATATCCTTTTAAATTGGGTTGTGACATGAGCCGCATGAGCGCGAGTAAATTTACGTTCAAATTATTTTTTTTCCATGATCATGTTTTCCATATTCGTAACTATTTGATTTCTTATCATTTGACACGTATCACACATTGATAGCCGATCTCCCATGGTAATAAATCAACTTTATAGTTGATTTTATTCTAGGCCAGTTAGATAGTGCGCCTACTTCAGAGCGCAGCGCCGCAGCACGGGGTCGTGGCCCGCGGCAAAAGTGCAAAAGTCTAGTGCTCTTTAGGGAGCGTTAATTACTCTAATTATAATATGATGGTCCGATTAGCGCTCATTAAAAGAAGGATGAATAGCGAATTGGTGTTAGGGAGACTTAATTAAGAATTAGGGACCCTATAACTTTAGTTTTGAAAAAAAAAACATTCTTTTCAATTCACTTTCTCAGCAGTTAAATTAATTTTCCGATGATATTGATTGTGAGGGCTGTTCAGAAGGAAGACAGAATGTGGAACTTGGAATTATCTCGTCCATGAAACAAATAGCTTTGCGAGTCCGAACAAAATGAAATATTTGTTTAAATCCTATTCTACGGACTGTACTCAGTACTTAGTGATGTAACACATAATCTTCCCTAAAGTTCATTTTTCAATTTGAAACAACTCCCACATGGGTAATACAACAATCCTTTTTCGGTAATTATCAAAACTTAAATCCCAATTCCCATCCTTAGCTACCATGCCCTGAATATTGGATAGTTAAACCAGTTTCCTACTTATATGCTAATTTCCAGGTGCTGGCCAAATGTTTCCCAATCGACGATGTTCTCTCATCAGAAGAGAGAAGGGCAATCGATGATGGAAGACGGTATCGATTGAAAAGATCGATCCAAATGAGACATCTCGTCCAGCAGACACAATCCAACAGCAGAGTGGTCACCGCGCTCATCAACGACTTCAAGGACAAGGTACTGTAGCTTTTGAATTTCAACATTTGTATTACGGTAGTTACTATGTATTGTTTTATTCTAACCTATAGCAATATGCGATTACTGTGACTTTCTGAATTTCGTCGTTTGGATTACTGTACTTACTCTGTACAGCACTACAGTATGAAATTAAAAGGGTTAGAAACTTCCATCGGCGAGCTTTCACTTTCTATGACGATGTAATGAAAACTTTGATTCGTGCGTTTTTGAATCTTATATTGGGAGTCGGAAGAAGCTCTGATTATATAATCTATCTGTTGTTGTAATGAAACACAGTGTTAGTGTTGTAAACGTATGTAAACTACTAGTCTTGGGTACGATGCCTCCCCCTATCTGGAGTACCATAAGTTATGGTCTTTAAATTTCAGCTCATCTCGGCCAAATCCTTCTTCTCTTCTCTCCCTTCATCCATTTGCGATGAAATCTCGTCGGACAGCGATACAGTATGCTGGAACGGAATCCATACCGCAGGATACGATAAGCCTACCGCCGGCCTTGGTCTAGCACACCAACGGACCAATCCTGAGTTCCAAGGAGCACTCCTACTACCTTACAGAGGTACGTTTCTGTCGCTTACTTATATGAAACAGAACCCTAAATACGTTTCACCGAGAGCTTATAGCCACGCACGAGTAGCATAAGATGTTATGCTGTATGCGTGTCAGACATCAAACGATATGATTAGTGTGTTAGAAAGCGGTATAACATCCGTTTTTGAATCAAAACCCGGATGTTACACCGCTTTTATCCAAAATCCGTTTCAAAACCCGGATGTTAAACCGCTTTTATCCAAAATCCGTTTCAACAACCGGATGTTATTTCACTTTAACTAAAGAATCACGCTCCTAAAGCTTTATTCATATTCCCCTCCTTTCAGGCCTGTTCATCGATGAGCGTCTCCACCTCGGTATGATGTCAGTTCGTGCTCACGTGCTCCTCCGGGGCAGGTCATCCTCCTCTGCCTCTTATGATCTAGAAGAAGGATCCTCCTCTTTCCTCCTTCCCGATGATGAAGACATGGAAGGATCATCCCTTGAGGACATCTCCATTATCAACCTAGACCCCTCGGTAGATCCCATAGACTCCACATCTATCCTCGAACACAATATAGCAACGAATGCTCTAGAACATTCCCTAAAATCATCTAGAACTCTCAGCTCTTACAGTACTTTTCTCTTACTCTCTATGCTAATTCTCCTACGGTAGAATGGTTTCTTGTACTCGGGGTAGTCCTACGATTGAAAAAGAAGCAGAATCTCACCAAACATTCAAAAGACTACACAAGTAACTTGCAAGTATGCAATTTTGCATTAGAATAGTTTCTAGGAAACTTGTCTGTATTACTGTGAAATATTAGCAACGGGTCCACGGTCTCAATCGATATCTTAGGCTTAGGCTTAATCATTCAATACGAACGCCAATTTTCACACTCTAGTCCCTTGTTTACTGTTGTTCTATTAACCGATCATACTTTTGTTGTAATGTTCTGAGAATCACATGTTGATACGCTATGCGAAGGTACAGTTTACGGGTGTGCATGTATATAAAACAGAGATTTTATAAAATAAACGGTTTACTTATCACTATAACTCAACTACTACATAAACACAGTGAAGGAAGGAGAAGAAAAGCAGCGGACTATCCGAAACTGGTGACTGATTATTTGGTGGCAGCGAAAGCCTTGGGCATGGCCTGAAAATGAAATTATTAAGACTACAACCTCTAAAATATTAAAACTACAAACCAGTTATATAACGACAAACTTCAGTTTAAGACTGCACATGATTAAGAGCACAGGGCTTCAAAATATTACAACTACAAACTCCAAATAATTAAGTCTACACAAACGTTAATAAATAAGTTAATAAATAACAATTGTGATGTTTATTGGAAATGCGTAACCGGTAAAATCTACAAACCACAAAAACAATACGTACACACTCATCCAGATGGTGGACGTAGTCGCACATCTCCTGGTGACAGGTCTCTTCGGTGTTGCTCCGAGAGTTCACGCGATCATTGCACTCGTCAAGGATTGCCTACAGTACACAATTCATAGCATAATTCCGTTGACCCTCTGGCCGATGAAACCACCATCCAAATTGGCACATTGCGTAAAGTTCGATGGTGGTTTGAGCTATCACCCATACCACCGTCGCGATTAGAATATTAGGCATAGTGGTACCAGAAACGTATCATAAATAGATAGAATTTTGGGAAACAATATATATTTGGATGGTGGTTTTGAGCTTTTCCCGACGAGTTTTATGCCCCGACACAATTACCGTATTACCGAAAGCAAGGAAGTGTATTTGTTCGTGCCATTCGCTCTACATCCGTAACACTAATGAGTGAGAAGGAGAAACACGACCAAGTCTACCGTTAGTTAGACAAACATAGGAGCTGAATGGAATGGTGCTTAAACGATACACAAGGACTCAGAGCTTGGACCAAGTCAGACCCGAAAAAGATAGTAACCATGGAAATGGAAGGCGTTGTGAAAAATGCAAAACTCTCTATGCCAAACACTTAATTCTGGAAAAAAAGAGACAAATGCTAACCTTCAAGTCAGTGACATGATCGGCACACTTTTCACGGTACTGGGTGAGCTGGTCAACGCCTTCCTCGAGCTAAATAAATCAATATGCAAACTACATACGAAAACATTTGGGGACCTTGTCGTGCCCAATTTTTCTCTAAAACCATCACCAATTGGGTCAACTACATGGTCTTCAAATGGTTGCCAAACACATAGTTATTTCG
This sequence comes from Pelodera strongyloides, assembly GCA_036852015.1. Taxonomy (NCBI): domain Eukaryota; kingdom Metazoa; phylum Nematoda; class Chromadorea; order Rhabditida; family Rhabditidae; genus Pelodera; species Pelodera strongyloides. Next base: position 26,932 of record JAANDG010000816.1, on the reverse strand, counting down.
CTCTAGGGTTTACGAATCTTAAAGCGAAATGACACCCAGTTTAGGGTTTCTTCACCAAAAATAGTTTAAATAATTTTATTAATGAAAATCAAAATAAAAAATACCATAAATGGATAGGAACTGAAAAAAGAACAAAGCAAAAACATAACTGCTCACATTTTGTATGGAAAAATTGTCCATTGCGCTAGCCTAATACATTTCACCCACGCACCCAAAAATTAAATCTCCCGCTTAATGGGGTTTGCAAGTATGCCAAAAACCGCGAGTTTTCCTTGCAAGTATCAATTCGCAAAATCGTGTGCTTTTTACACCAATTTACCGTAACTTTGACACATGCACACTATAGAAAATGCGCCATCAAAGACATTTTTTGTTGAACAATTGGTCCCGTGGCGATCGGTCGTAAAAACTGCCTGTAGATATGCTCGTGTAGTGCCAAGATACGGTAAATTTTTCGATACTTGCAAGGAAAATCGGGCATACTTGCAAACCCCATTATAACCATTCCGAGGTTTGTAGTTTGGATTTACTCGTAGTGTTCATTTCAAATCTGTTAAGCACGTAGTGCAACCCCATACGTCAAATTCCTAATGAAACCTCAGCATTAGAAGCCGTAGTCGAGTGGTAGCGCTCTCGCTTTTTGTGCGAGAGGTTCCGGGTTCGACCACCACAGCCGGCAAACAATTTTGCGCGAAATATTACTTTCCGAGAACGAGAAAGGAGCTGTCAGTTCGCTTTAAACCGGATCGAAAAAGGTACGTACAAAATTAGGATTTCTGGTGACCAAAAAGAATAATATAGGGCCAATGAAACATGGCGAGTTGCGCTGAGCATAACATTTATAAAAATTGCAATTCTATGCAACAATTCCTTGAAACACATGTTTCAAATTCAAACGACCACAGCGAAACCACCACCACAGTAAATAAAATAAAATAAAAGGGAATGAAAACCTACATCCGACATTCTTCTTGTTGACTACCGTTAGTTAGAGAAGCCTGAAAATGATTTCACGATAAATTTAACAATACTAATTGGTAACCATTACAACGCATTATCAAAGACAAGTTACAAAAAAAGAACAACAAATAACAATATAACAATGAGACGAAGACTCATGTATATAATAAAAGCAGTTCACGATTACAGAGAAGAAGTTTTATTTCATTGTCACTGTACATATTAGCATGTTACAAAAAAAAAATACAAATACTTAAGCTCAATTGCTAGTAATTAGTCAATTAACATAAGAGAAACAAAACGAGCGTAGTACTTTACAAAACAAAATATTCACATCACAATATCACCAGTGTGGTTAGTACCTGTCTGAAATCAATAGAATCAAATGGAAACGGGAGAAAAACGAAAAATAAACATCAAATTCGTGTGTACAAGAATATATCAAAATGGAACATGGAATGTAGACATGAAGAGCTAAGAATTTTTTGAGCAATTCAACTACTAAACAATCGAGCACCAATACAGGTTAGTTTGAAATAACTATACATAGTTTAGGGAATTTGGTATTTCATTTCGAAGTCGTCAAAAAATCGTTAGGGCTTAGGAATTGACGTCTAAGGTTAGGTTACCAAACAATAAAGCTATCAATAGCCCGTATTCTCGGGTCGACGGTAACGTTCCGTTTGGGAAATCCTTTGTATGCAAATTTCTCGACTATCTAGACTAGCTGGAGGAAAAATTTGCATACGAATGAGCTCCCAAACGGAACATTCCCGTCGACCCGAGAATACGGGCTAATGTATCTCCCCCTAGCGACTCAACAACCCTAAGCCTAAGCACTTAAGTTGTTCAAAGAACAAGACGTAAATCCTTGTTTTAATGACCACGTAACTAGTATTTTAGTTAACCCTCTAATGGTAAGGCTAGGTAAAGTAAAGCAGGTTCCCTGCTCACAAAGAGAAAACTGAAGACGTATATACTCTTGAAGTAGGTACTTGTTTCAGAAAAAATAGAGCACTTTGCTACATTTGCATACAATTTTAAAAAAATGAATAAAGAATAAACTAACTATCCATCGGATTGCTGTATACAGATCCATGCGTTGATAAATTTTGTTCTGAAGCCGATGAAGAAAGCAGACGTGACCGTTGTCCTCTTGGCGGGTCCAAGCGAGAATCTAGAAGATAGATAATTTGGTAATTAGAACAATTAGGTAGTAATTAACTAACAAGGGCGAAACTCGGTCAATAGGTAACTTATGAAAAATCTGCCGATGCCACACGATAAGCAATATATAAGGTAAGATTTTATAAGAAAGATTATCTCAGGAACACCTTTCGCAAGCGAGATAAGTTTTTTTTCGGTCATTGTCACAGGCTACCAAAACTGTGATTTCAATCGTGGTTTAGTGCAGTGGATAGGGCTTCTGACTGCTAAAAGAAAGGTCACGGGTTCGAATCCACGCTGTGGACATTATTTTTGCATTTACAACTGTGATAGTTTTTACATTTTAAAACTTAAATTATGGATGTAAATAGTAATTGCTTCGCGTCCGTTCTACTTTACTAGTGTCCATAACACCTTTATGCACTATTTAAGTTAAAAAAACGGAATTTCATTTTTCCAATTTTTTCATGAAATCACTGATTGTACCCATAGGGAAAAATGTCAGTCGAAAATTAAATGATGGAAACAACAATAAAAATGATTGTGAAGCATAACTTCATAGTTTTATAGTCCTATAGTAGTCCACGGAGATTCTGCTGGGTCACACACATCGCTTCTCTCATGAACTCCAAGTTGATGCTCATTAGAAACATATAATCAGAAAGATCAATCAGTCATGTATAATAAAATATACATAATTTTCAATCGTATAAAACTCTAAAACTATGAAGTTATGCTTCACACTTCACAATCATTTTTATTGTTGTTTCCATCATTTAATTTTCGACTGACATTTTTCCCTATGGGTACAATCAGTGATTTCATGAAAAAATTGAAAAAATGAAATTCCGTTTTTTAACTTAAATAGTGCATAAAGGTGTTATGAACGCTATTAAAGTAGAACACACGCGAAATAATTACTCTACATCCATAATTTAAGTTTTAAAATGTAAAAAATATCACAGTTATAAATGCAAAAATAATGTCCACAGCGTGGATTCGAACCCGTGACCTTCCTTTTAGCAGTCAGAAGCCCTATCCACTACACTAAACGACAACTGAAATCATATTTCTGGTAGCTTGTGACAATGAGCGAAAAAAAACTTATCTCGCTTGCGAAAGGTGTTCCTGAGATAATCTTTCTTATAAAATCTTACCTTATATATTGCTTATCGTGTGGCATCGGCAGATTTTTTATAAGTTACCTATTGGCCGAGTTTCGCCCTTGTAAGATGAATTCAGAATGTTATCAGAAACATAACCGAGAACCAGACTACTCGACTTTTTGCAAGCCCGATTTTTATCGACTATTTTATCCGTGTTGGCGTATTATGGCAACTCAAAGATTCTAGGATCAAATGTTTCATACAGGGCATACAAATTCGCCTACGAGAAAATATCTCTCTATTTTTGATAAACTTACAATACCTATGCCAAATTTAAGAAATATTCTGATTTCGGTGGTAGTTCACCGGTTGGTTAGCTCATCGGAGGACTTACGCTATAGTTTCATCCACCAAAAACGCAATAATAAACAATAAACAGGTGAAAAAGGGAAGGTTAGCATAATCAATCGGCCAACTACCCAACGAAACCACTTTCAGCTTATTGAATAGCTATCAGCCATATCACCGTATCTATTTAGAATACTAGGCATGCCAAATAAGAAACGTATCTTAAAAAGCAGAATTTCGGGAATGAATCAAGCCCAGCTCTCCCGACGAGATGTGCGCATTGAAGGGAAGGTGCTCAACAAAAAAAAAACTCACATTGCACAAGTCTGGATCTGGTCTGCCGTTCGCCCTGAGCATAGCTTCCCATATAGAATACAAATGTGAGCACAGCCAGTCCTATAAACGTGTACAGCACCAGCGGGGTCTCTCTTCTCTTTTCCTTTCTTTCCGAACAACTCCAAACATCGTTCCACAAATGCATTGTGTCATTCATCTGAAAACAATTCTAACTTAAAAACGAAATCTTGATTTTTGACTTTCATAAGCAACCAACAACGTTGTGATCTGAACATACTTCCTATTTTGCATGTATGTTACGAAGCGCAATCATCATCCATAAATTATTGTTATTAGTGAGATGAAACATGATACAGTGAGCTATGCTGCTACGCTATTTCCTCATTAATGCTCAATTTTAATTGTGACAAACAATGTTAGCAACAGCTAACAAATATTGATTTCCATTTTTCATTGTTAATCCTAATTCCTAATTTGGCTAAACGAACACGAATAAAATACCGACTGTGGTTTCCACATCGACACAAAAGTCCACTCCGGGTTGAACGTAAATTTGCCAGTAAAATCCAAATAGGTCATTAAACTGGGTCTAAATGTAGTTGGTCATGAGATCACAAAAGTAACGGAGGCCGAGGAAGATAAAAAAAAAACTACTGTGTATCTTAGCACATGGAAAAAATGACTAAAAATGATTTAAAAAATAAATAAATAATAATAATAATTAGGAAGGCGAACGCAGAGCACACAAACCTTGCATGTAGAGCATATCGTTGATTCGTTTGCTACCGGATCCGAAGAATCAGTGTAGTTTGAGATGCAGTCACGCCACGTGAACAAACGCTCCTAAACCATAAGAACCACAATGGACAATTGATAAGCTGAAAGGAAGAGGTTTCATTCTTTTGGCAAGCTAATTTATACTGCATATGCATAACTGCATTGTGTGCTTTCGGATTCGGATGACACAGGTGATGGCCATTATAACCACGATTTTGCCGACTTTCCTTTCGAGAAAAGTTCATAACAAACAAACGCGCCAAGCCATACATGAATATCGAAAGGAAAGGCCTCAATCGAGTTCAGCCCGAACTGAACTAAATACGACCAGGAGGCCAGGACACGGTAATCCCTGAACTTTCGCAGCTAAAAATTAAAGTTCAAGTTCAGCCTCTACTAGAATTATAGAGATATAAAGATACCTGAAAGTTGATCGTCCTTGGGGAAAATGATACCCGCGAATCATTTTTCGTGAAATTCCACGTAATATGCAGACAAGCTGAAAAACACATGTGTAACAATTACAACTAATCGACTCTCAGGATGTATCCTAAAACCCAAGTAGACTAGTATAAGTCCAACTGAAATCTCACATGCTGCATACACATAAAAATAAAATAAAAACTGCTGTTATTTACACCACTATACGGGAATTCAGCTATCCATCCTTCCAATCAAGCCTACATTTCAAAATCCGGATGTTATCATGTTTTACAGATGTACTTCTTAAAAAATGTTCTACCGCTTTACAAACCGAATGTTATCATGTAATCAGGTTGCGCCGCTTTAAAGCGAAACAACGGCCAGTTTTTGAAACATATTTGGAATATGTACATTTCCTGACTTATGCAAATTAATAAGATCAGTCTAATAATCGTGCAGTAAGCGTGAGTAAAGTAATTTAAATAGACTATATCGGAACACAGCATCCCATATACGCTTCAAAAACCATTTTACCGCTTTAAAAACTTACAATCGCACCGAGAGCTGTCCCATATCTTCACATCAACTGCAGTGGAGATATCAGCACTGTAGGAGAGCACGTAATTGTCGTAAATCACTTGAGCACATGTTCGATTGTCCAATGAGAAAACATTGTCCTATAATGAGTATGAGAGTAGAGTGATCAGCGATGGAATGGGTATTGGGTAAACCCTTTGGCGACGGTTCAATGTTTTTTGCCAAGTTTACGCAATTCTAACTCTGGTGGTGGTTCGCTGGTGCACCGCCTGGTAGAGTTACATTAGATTTTAAGAAAATTAGTGGCATTATACTAACGCGTCACACGAAGACACGAAAAAATAAAATTGAACAGAAACCAACCAGATGATGTGTTTCATACTCGATTTGTTTAAAGTTGATGTAAGGTTCAAAGCAGTTGGTGCATACTTTGGGAGGTATCGACCAATTCGTAGCACACTGAACCATTTGCGCTTGGGCGGCAGCGAATTTCTGAAAACATAAGTAAATGGTATACTCTTCTTCAGAGTTGGAAATTCCAACAGAAGTTAGAAGTAGAATGTATGCCCAGTTTATCGGTTACTCGCTAACTATTTATATGTCAAGCAATGCGTTATCAAACAACGCGCGGGTTAAAATGTTGCTATATGAATACTTTATTTTATTCAGTGTACACCGAAGTAAAGCGAAAGACAAAAAACGGCAAGTACAGTAGCAAGCACAGTTCAGAGGTAGCGTAGGTTAGCATGTCTCACCTCAACATATTTCTGGCAAGGGCCATCTAAATCCCACGGATCATCTGAAAGCCCGTCCCAGCCACTTGCACATAGGATCCAAGAGAAAACACAGAATAGCACGTAGACTCCAGTTCGACACATGCTCTTGTACACATTAGTGCGTTAGCCCTAAACAATCAAAGTAACTGTTTGTTTAAAAATATCATCAATGACATGAGGCCACAGTTGGAAAAGCCAAACAAACTTTCGGCGTAAGATAAAGTACGCGCCAATCCCGCGTGACGAATTTGACAAAATGAAGAATGTCAATTTTTTTAATTTTTGCACAAACTTTGATAATAAAATTCAAAAGGTTAAAATTAATGAAATGGCATAAAAAATGATTTGCTAAAATTGTACAGGTCTTCTCAGCATTTTGACACCATTCCCAGCTTCAGGCACCTTGTGAGCGCTGAGAAAAAGTGTGAACCTTTTATTTTTCCTGGTTTTTCTGTACTCACCGAGAATACTTTGAAAATTATTTAAAGTAATTTATTACAAACAAAAACGGATTAAAATTGATTTGCTAAAATTCTACAAGTTTTCTGAACATTTTGAAACCATTCCCAGCTTGAGGCACCCACTAAGTGCTGAGAAAAAGTGTGAACCTTTTATTTTTCCTGATTTTTCGCCTGCCTGATATTTCACCAAAAAGGTTGAAACTAATTTAAAGTAACTTTTGGTGTACAAACTCAAATAAAAAGTGTTTTGCTAAAATTGCACGTGCTTTCTGAGCATTTTGATACTATTTTCAGCTTCTGGCATCCTCTGAGTGCCGAGAAAAAATGTGAACCGGTTATTTTTGAAGGCAAGGCCAAAAGAGAAAGCGCGCGCTGGATACTCCGCAACAAATTAGGTACCTATATAGTTGACAGTTGACAACACGTTCGTATTGAAAGAGAGTTTTCCTTGATTACTTCTTTTATCTTTTTTGTTTTGTGTCAGCATATTACCATAATAAATATTGAAGTTTTTAGGCTATTCCAGTTAATTCACCACAGAATAATGAGATTTTATATAATCATGGTTAGCACATCATAGGCACATCAAGCTGCTAATTTCACGTAGACCTTATAGTTCTAATAAGATTGAAACGAAGGTGTTGTTCAGCTCTAGTGGCAAGTACGAACAGTCAGTTTTGTTCTACGGCATGTGTTGTATTCAATAATGCCCTTCACCGTGAAACAATAGTGCCGAAACAGGGTCTGCCTATCCATGTTTGACCAAGTTCCTTGTACAATAGGAGTCAGGGGCATGTGAAAAGTGTGAAGAAAATTCAAGTCTACCCTTTCACTGGAGGAAACTTGGCCGGTGCGCGGCCTACACTGTGCCCAAAAAAGGTGGACCGCCTACACCTGGCGTACACCTCGCCCATAATAGAGAAACTGAGTCGAGGGACACAGAAAAGGTGGGCGACTGGTGCGCCTGATGGTGGGCACGGTGTAGGCGTGGTATAGGCGAACTAAAATACACACGAAAGTTGAAGATCGCCGACCCCATCTCGGGCCTGGTGTACGCCGCGCATGGGAGTAGGGTGGGCCTGGTGTAGGCCTGAGGTCGCGATCTTCAACTTTCATGTGTATTTTAGTTCGCATATACCACGCCTACACCGGGCCCACACCAGGCTCACCAGCAGCCCACCTTTAGTGTGTCTCTTGAGCCGCATTCCCGTTTATGGGCGATGTGTATGCGAGGTGTATGCGGCCTACCTTTTCGAGCTCAAATCTATGCAGAAACATATCAAAAAACTCCGCGGCGCTTTCACCCGATCTTCGCCCGGTTTTCGCGAAGAGGTAGTCGGTGCACTCGTCCGGACCTGGCGTGAGTTCGGTGAAGACGGGGCTAAGTGCCCGGGGAAACCTGGGCGAACCCCTTTTTTAGCCGCGCAACAACCGAGTTTCGAAAGAGCAGAAATTGCGTGCCCACACCCCTCTAAGGTATGCCGCTCGTTCTCAAATCGAAAAAATTGCACAAACATTCCTACCTATAGTCAACAGCTCCTATGTAGAAGCCTTTCGAGACTGATATCCGGCTTGTTCTAGCCAGTTCCTATGATGTATGTACTGCGAAAGCTGGTCTGGATGTTTCACGACTTTTGTCGTCAACAGGCAACGTGAAACTTTGGTCTGTGGTGTGCGGCCTAAAAACGGGTGGGCCAAATATTTCGGGCCTAGTGTAGGTGGCACACGGCACCGAGTAGGTCTGAGGTATGCGTGAGTATGGCGATCTTCAATCGTTGTGTGTATTTTTGTTCGCCTTCAACCGGGCTATATCGGGCGCTCCATGTGTACCTCGAGAAAGTTTTTAATTTTCGAGCCCTGTATAGGCGCTCGCCGGCAATTAGATGTGGGAGTGACGACTGCACTGGATCTCTCACCTGCCGATCACTAAAGGTGGTTTTTTTGCTGAAAAATGGAACAATCAGTCTTCTTGTTAGATACTATCAACAAACTTTAGTCAGGCGGCATACCCTCGGGAGCAATAGATTATGTCGCGAGTGTTGTTGACATGACACTGTATTGGGCTAACCGTGAAGTAAGCTGCCACTCGACGCCAACGACATGATCGGAATTCAAATTCAACAACGGATATGCTAATCCTAAATCACAGCCGTTCAGAGGAATCTTGTCGTTTATTTGACGACACGCCGCGATGGACAAGGGGCAAAAAAGTTAAGTAAGAAGTAACAAGCTTCATGTTGGATGTTGAACAACAAGATTATGTGTCCATTCACCTAGTGCAGTGACGAAAAAAAGTTTCTTACACATACATACAACCACTGAAGTCCTACAGTTGAAAGTCAATTAGAGACACTGGAATTATAGGAAGGGGTATGAATAAGCATTTAGTAGCCAAACAAAATTTATCCATTTACAATCAAATTGGTTGCTGTCCAATAGCACCACTCACAGGAAAACGAAATAATTGTCGAAACCATAGAATACCGTCATTGGCACGCCACCAAATGCTTCTACCATGGGGTGACTGGTTCGTGACGGTTTCGATTTAACTTGCTCACCACATAGTCAATCGTGAGAAATTTAATTCAAACTAATTCAAACTTTGTGAAAATCATTTGATTGTCCTTTTGATTGATTGATTCGTTCTACCATTTATTTGTTTGTCAATAGCTAGCTAAAAAGTCATCGACTATCCATCAACGAATGTCTCCAGTTTTTTTACAGTTATTATTTACTTAATTATGTTTAAGAAATTAGATCAGTGCTTTTTGCAAGCTATAAACATGGAAAACAACATATTATTCTGCAAAATTATCATTGTTGAAAGGGTCCGTCCCCAAAATTGTAATGAACGCACATTGATATTGGCCACACCTCCTCTACGACGGGTATTTTACCAACTGTGAGGCCAAAAACAACTTAAATCGACGATTTTTACGCGCAACAAAATAATAAGGTGCAAATCGCTACCGGGATGGCGAGCGAGAGAGCGCCGCGGCGGGCGGCGTCATTTTACCGCGCGCGACCCGACATATTGAAATCGAAGCCCTACTCTGTGCGTTCGATGCAGGTGCTGCGCCCGCACATTTTTTTGTTTTACCCAGAATGATTCATGCACTGAATACTGATTGTGGATTTCGTTTGAAAGTTTCTGTGACAATAAAAAGGCATAATTATTCAATAAAACGTGTAATTTCCAAAATCATTTGATAGAGAAACTTACAAAAATTAGGATGTTTTTATAAAAATGCTTTTAACGAATATCTACCTTGTAGATACGTAAAAGATAGACGTGCAGACAGACGGTTACCATGAAGAAAACAGCTCATCGCAGCTCTGTGTCAAACTAGGGCAGCGCCATTATCAAATTCAAGCATAACGAGGTCAAGAAGCGGAGCTGGACTAATTAAGCGAGTTACAATATGGAAGAAACAGGGTGTATCTATGTGGCATTGAGATTGAGGATCGCACGTCGCACGTTCGACTCGCAAGTAACAATTTAGAACCTTGAGTCAAAATTAAAGAAGTTTTGTAAAGCTATATTCAAAGCATATAAGGGATAAAAATACACATTTCCCCGAAAACAGAACTAAGAAAGCCTAACGCTAGCAAGTAGAGGACAACAACGTGAAACTCCGCGCTATGGTGTGCGGTGGGGACGTCAGGGGTTCGCTTACCATATCGCGCAGCCCTGGCGTACCTGCCGCGCTTCTGAATGGGGCGCCGTAGGTTCGCAAATTGAATTTGAACACCCAGTAGGGGTGCCCCGCGCCGCTGCGGCAGATCCTCTTTTTCTGCGCCGCGATGTCGTGGATAGTAGAGCATTAAATAAATGCGAAACCCTATAGTACAAGTCGAGCGCGAGGGAGGGAGCTAGCGCGAGAATAAGGAAATACAAAGGTTGAACGTAGCACAAGTATAGTAGTCTCAGTGTAGGCGGAGGCGTAGGCGTAGGCGTAAAGTAGGCGGAGTCTCAGTGGGGTCACATTCAAATGGTGCGAACCAATCAGCGCCTTGGTGTACATTGGGTCTTGGTCGGAAGAATTTCCCGCTAATTTTTGTCATTTGTAGCCTCGCGTACGATACCAAAAATAAAATATTTACAACAATATGCGATGTAAAATGCAGTCCGTAAATACCGTATTCTGTTTCTGTTGGAAACAAATATTTGTCTAATACACCTTTGCTATATTGAATGTATTTTTTTGCAAAAAAGTTGCTAATTTGTTTGAAACTCTCTGTATGATGTGTTTGTACAATTTGCTTGATGTTTGATTTTGTTTTGTTGTTTTATTAGTAAACATCCTGTGTTAGTAGAACCTAATTCACAGGTATTTACGAAACACAGGAGAGGCCATGACGAAAGCAAACCCTTGTATTTTTTTCTTTTTATGTGACTTCCTCAAGAAATTGTTACTATGATGTTTTAGCATGCCGAAGGTTGCTGCGAAGCGAACTGTGGTGAAACAGGCTCCAGCTCCGGTCTCAGACGAGGAGGAGGACGAATTTTCTGACTATGTCGACTCTGATGTTGACTTTACTGATTCTGGTGCGTGTCTGCACTTTTTTTGCACCACCATACCTATTTATCCTAGTATTTTGGGGTATTTGAGTGTTTCTACTCTTTGTACAGAAACTGCGTAACCTCACCTATATACTAACTAATTATGATTGTGTGCTTTGTGGATGAAAACGATGGCGAGCCGTTGGATGTGCCTACCGCAATGGAAGGTGTAGACGGGGACGATGTTGAAGTAGACGATGATGGAGAACAAGATAGTGACGATCAGGAAGGAGAGGAAAATGACGAAGAACAGGTAATCAAAGTAGGCATAAACCACTGCGTAAACAGACAAATCCACCATATCCGGGTAGTCTCCGCCCGTTTAAAAAAAATGCAGACCTGTTTGGCCGTTTGCTGCAGTGCGAAACTTTGCCTTTGCGCCGCCTAAAAAAAACGGGTGGGCCCTGACATGGCGGCACACCCCTTTCGGGCCGCCCACCTTTTCTGTGTCTCTCGACCCACTTTCTCATTCATGGGCGGGATATAGGCGGCCCAACCTTGTTCGTGCCCAGTGTAGGCCGCGCGCCGCGCCAAGTTTCCTCAATGTGTGTTTTGTAAAAGACGTGTCGGAGAAGTAACAACCTTCCCTTTTGAATATTATATTAAGAAATCAGCTGACATGACTTACGAGTTACGTTTAGGCATATGAAAAGGAAAAAGCTGGCTTCAAGCCATGGTTTTTGGATCCGGAAGAGGGCGCCGATTCGGACAAAGAGGTGGGGAAATATACTCAGCTCTTTGCTCATATATGATATGTATACGTGAAGTATAGGCCTGATCGAAATGTGGAAAGAGAGGCATTTGGATGTGGCAAAACTGTGCCTGAAAGTATTCAGTTTCAGTGCCATTTCAAATTTGTACATTTGTGCTTTGAAGAAGAGTATATCATGCATTCGCATAAAAATTGCTCATAAGGTTTTCAATCTTAGATTGAAATTGCTCTCAAAGAAGGAATTGTAAAACCGGATGCCGTCAAAGGATTGGCGCCTAAGCAACGGCCAGTCATCAATAAAATTGTGAGTTTCATTTTTGTGATTATTAATTTTGCCTAATTAATTTTACTTATTTCGTACGAATATTTGTCGCAGTCGCTTGTTTTTTGTCTGTTTATTGAATATTTTATTCTGATAAAGAACAAAAGCTATATAATACAGTGTGAACAAATCCATAAAAAACGTAATGCGAAATATTTTACAAGTGACAACAAAATTAGGACAGGTTCGTAGATAAAATCTACACATGAGGATATGTATGAGAATGTTGGTTGATCCCCGAGTTTTGAAAATTTCCACTCTAGACTGGAGGGGGATTTTCTGTATGCGTGCCATATTTCAGGAAGAAATCCAAAAGAAACTAGCCGCTGTTAAAGTCAAGTTGCCGTGGATTGAGACCCTCGATGTAACTACAGAATCCACCCTCACCAAGGACATCATGCACAACGACTTTGAAAGGGAAATGCAATTGTGAGTCTTATTTCTGAATGAATCCATTAAGAAAATCTTTATTTAAAAGGGCTATGCGCTGAAAGGCGTGCATCCGAGGATTCCACAATGATTGAGTTGAATAAATTGATGGAAAGCTAATACAGAAGCAATCAGCCAGCTGGCGTCTTCGACGCAGTAATTTATAACTTTCATCCCGTCTATATCGTGTCTACCCTTTATTTTTTCAGTTACAAACAAGCGGAGAAGGCAGCTGGACTCGCCATTCCACGGTTGTTGAAAATGAATGTTAAGGTGAAGATTTGTAAATTGTTTTGTTATAGTGTATTAATATTATTTTGCAATACTCACTATGAAGAAGAGTTCATAACTGTCGCTGTTAGTGAGTCTTACTGTGCTATGATTTGCTCGCTACGCTTTTTTCGAGCCTTAATGCTGAAAAATGAATTTAGGTTTTCCGCCCGACGGATTATTACGCGGAAATGGTGAAACCGGACGATCACATGCAAAAGGTATTATTATTCATTTATTATTCGAACAATTCATTTAAGTGTTCATTTTTGAACATATGTGGAGTTTGTCTTGCTATGCGGGTTAACAGGTGATACCTAAAATCTAAACAGAAACCCCGCCCGTAGGTCACTGCGCATGTATTCTTATTCTTAATTCTATTTTCCGATTACCTTACGTTCACCTTATTTTATTTATAGAGCTCATTTTGTAAGTTTAAATATATTACATCAAAATATTTCAATTTCAGATCCGCAAGAAGCTTCAGGAGGCTCAAGAAGTAAAGGAACGACAGGCAACTGTACGCAGAATGAGGGAGGAGCGCAAGTTCGCCAAGACTGTTCAACGGGTATTTATTTGTTGTTTTGTTTGTTGATCTTCATAGGAAACGGGTGAACCAATTTGGTGGTGACGACCAGTCAGGGACGGTCATCAGATGTTTTTTTCCGGCAAAAACCATTTGGTGACGGGCCAACGGCGGTTTTCCTGTGGGTTCTGCAATTATTTCTCGTTTTCCTTTGTTTTTGAATACACATGAGACTCCATTGCTCATCATTCTGTGGTTCAGCCCAAATTTACTCGTAAAGTGTTAAAATAGTAATTTTTGCCTATAAAAAATGTGACAACATTGCATTCGTGGTGCAATTGAAGATCAACAGCCGTTTCGGATTATATCCGCGGCTTTATGCGGGACTCTTTGTTATACATCTATATACAGTAACTTAGTAACGTTTTCAATTTTCAGCAAGTGTTGCTGAACCGTCAGAAGGAAAAGAAACAACTGATGGAAGCAGTGAAGAAACACCGAAAGGGAATGAAACACCAACTCGAACAAATGCTCAACAATGCGAAGAGCTTCCAGTTGGAAGAGGTTTGTTTGTTCAACTTGTGTTTTATTTATTCCTTATCCCATTAGCATGTTTGTACTGTGTCAGTGTCTTGCATTTTGTATTAGCCTAAGGGAGATGAGTCATTTTACTTAGTGCAAACTTATTCCTATTATACTAGTGTATAATAGGAATGATTTTGTGATAGTAGCGTTATCACTAATTTGTGCATTCGCTAATTTTATTAATTAAAGTAAAACTTCCTCGCCTCTACACCAATTGATCTGGACCTTTTACTGATTGTGTGAAGCATGTATTTTGAGCAGTTTGTATAAGTATACCTCCAGTTTGTTTAGTTTATGTTTATGCTCTTTAGGCAGAGGATGATAAGCAGCAGGGTGACCGAGGAGAGGGCAGAGAGCGAAAGAAGGGCGATAGACGGCTGGGACCGAAGATGTCGCGGACGGCCAGAGACAAGAAGTTCGGATTCGGAGGGCAGAAGAAGAGAAGCAAGCAGAACGACAAGAAGAGGTGAGCTTTTGACTCGAAAGCTTTCTTGACCGTTCTTTGGTTCTGGTTTTTTTCGCAGATTTCTTTACGTTATTTAGTTGTAGTGCATTTTAATTAAGAGTCTTGTTTTCACATTTTACATGTTTTTTATTTTTTTTTGTACGGTATTTATGATTATAGCTGGGCGTAAAGCGGTAAGCGGTACGTAAAATCACGCACCTATTCACGTTGAACTGGTTGTATGACCTAATATTGCGTTTGCGATTCATTCATTTAGTTTTCTATATCTATATTTATGTTTGCAATTTAGTTTCGAGGACGTTTTCCGAACTGGTCCTGGTGCCGGTAAACCGAAGGGAAGTTCTCGTGGTGGACGTGGTGGTAGAGGAAGGGGACGCAGATAAGAATTGCTCTTTTGATTTTATTTTCTATTTCAATTTATTAAAAGTACTGTATTGTACCATATTGGTCAATTGTCAATTATTCCAATGTTGTTTTGCATTGTTTCACGCTTACAATTACAATTGGTTTAATTTTTGTTTCCCAGGAAATTTATCTGCATCTAATTGTTGAGCGTGTATGAGGATTATTTGCTACAGTCTTGATCTTGGTGTTGTTTATCTCGCTCGGTCTTGGTTTACTTCATAAAGTTGTGTTTAGCTGACCATGTATTGCTACAATCTGCAATGTTGGGTGTCACAGTTAGTTGTTTGAATAGAAGCCTGTTTTATTTTTGAGTAGTACTATGAATTTGAATTGAATCCTGTCTGTTTTTATAATCTTGAGCACCAGCCATTGTTAGTTTGTATTGACAATCGATCCTTGTTATTGTTATTGTTGAATTGTTATCTGTTGGTTTTTTCCGATAAACCGTTGTTTTCGCATATGCTTTCTCTTTTCATGTATTCTTAATTCTTGGTTTTGGAACCATTTTATATTTGTTCAGTTGTTAGTTGACTGGTTGCTATTATTAACTTGTTTACGGGAAAAGTTTTTGAGTTAAGATTTGGAACCATTTTTAGTTTTAACCATTGATCTTGGTTTCATTTGCTATTTATTCTGTTAGCCATAGCTGAGAAGTCGTTTAATACGATTATATTTTAGTTTTTTTTTAGATGCGTCAACTGTGCGGCAGTGTAGAGTAGAAGCTGAACACAATACGCAAGTTCTGGTTGTCCAAACTCGTTTTGGTACAGTAGCCAGCACCTAACAAGGAAACAAATCCAACGCCATGCTTCTCCAGTCTCTGTCATCATTGGGTATATTTGGATCCCTCATTGTGTCCTCTCTTCTACCGTATTGCCTTCTCTCGTCCGGAATTTCAAATAGAACTAATAGGTGCGTTTATTTTTCTTATGATTGTGTATTGTGTAGGCGACTCTTTTGTTGGGAAGGTGGGGTTGTTTATATCTTGTGTGGATCATTGAATAATTATTGTGTGTGTCTTCTGGGAGAAAGGTAGCCAGTTCAAGTTAATAATAAAACAAAAACTTTGTTGTTACTTCTTTAACACTAACATTTGTTCTGGAGAGTTGGCAGGCGTCCACGATTGTTGATGTAAGTTATATTTTTCTATTCACTATTCTGGCTATGGTTAATTTAGATGGTTGTCACTTTGTAACTGTGTGGCGTGTGGCATCTTTCTATCAACATGCTTTTTGGGTTAGTTTGTTTTACGATTCTGTTTTGGAGTTATATTTATTTTCTGGTCAGTGTCAGTGATGTGTTTCTTATGTTTATTTTGCCCTTTTTCATTGATATTCTTTGGATTTCAGGTTTGATCCCCCATGTGAGGCATCACGAAACACTGCTGAGGGCGTCGTTAGTCAGTAATGAGTAAGTTTAAGATTTTTTAGTAATGTCACGTTGGTTATTATCTGCTATTATTCTGATGTCAAGCCGGAATTCCCAATTACAGGGTGCCTCGAATTATACCTCTTGCTTCGCATGCAGGTAAAAGGAGTAAATGAAACATATCGACTTGACGTGTTTCAATGTTTTCTTTACTTTTATAGATGTAGTGTTATGAGATTATAGATTATAAGTGCAGTTTGACTTTGAATCTAGTCTTTTGTTTTCTAGTTGTAATTAAAAATGATAAAAAGTAAGTTATTTTCAATACACAGTAAGCCGCCAATTATTTATTTTTGTTTCAGGTCGTCGCTGTCGTCGGGTTCTCATGCCCTGCCTTCTATATATTTGTCAACGGAGTTTGTAATATTGGCGGGCTTTCTCTTGATTCTTTTAATTGAACAGGTATGCATTTTGAATATATATATTCCATTGTTGAGCTTTGCTAACTAGTATTTGACCCTTTACAAATAATTTTGACTTTACTCTTTTTTATTGTTTTTCGTCATGTGTCCTTACAACACCTCGTAAGGTACCCTGTATTTTTGATTTGGCGAGTTCCTAGCCACTAAGCCACACTGCCTCAAAAACTTTGTTAATTTGTGTTGTGTCCACGTTGACCAAAAAAACATTATTTCAGAGTATATTTATGTGCTCGTCGGTTGGTGGTGGGTCTCATTCGCATGGTTCGGAGCGCCATGGAGAGCATAGGTATGTGGTTGTGCATATCTTCTGTGGTTTGTGTTGTTTATTGTTTTTATAAGAGTTACCGACAAGTACCGACGATCGACAAGTACAAGTATTAAGTAAGTATTGAGTATTCACTTTTATTATGTGTAAGTACGCTATTATTATGTACACAATTAACGATAAAAACTCATGTGCTGTCAGTAAAAAAAGCACTTTTTTGCTTTTTGTTCGCTCATTCTTAGGGTAGACACGTAGACAGGCGAGTGTCGATGTTTAAGGTAAAGCTAATAAAAGGTAAAGATAATAAATGAAACTGGTTCATTCAGGTTACTGCACAACGACCGTGATGCAGACATGCCATTAGTGTTGCACTCATTTGATGAAGACGAAGCCGATGCGGATGACATTATATTTAGAAAAGAGGTATTCTTCTGTTCGTATTCGTTTAATATAGGACGGTAAATCGTTTTCCGTAGACTTCAAGAGATGACTTTACATTTTCCTTGAATGGACGTACACTACTTAGATTATTCTCTTTTTATGAAATGCTTTTCGGTGTATTGTGGTGGCTAGATCTAGATGTATTGTGTGTTCCAACTGTTCCTAATGGATTTGAATCTGTTTTTGGTATTAATTATAAATTATTTCATAATTGTAATAATTAGAGTTGTGAATATGTTTTCTATTGTCTATTCCAGCCTCTTATCGATGAAGTGCCGACCACTTCTGGCCATGGTCACGCCCATCTACCAGTTCTACAGAATGGACTGTCATTCAGAAGTCTCCTTCTTTTGATGGGACTTTCCATTCATTCACTGTTTGAAGGGCTGGCTCTAGGATTGCAGGTCCGTTGTCGGTGTGCTTATTTTAAAGCGGTGTGGTGCATGGTATGTGAAGTGAACTGTATGTTGATTGTTGGACAAATGTATGTTGGACAACTATATTTTAATGTTTTCTTGCATAAGTGTTCCATAGTTCCATTCGGTTCCGAGTTATGTTGCAAATACGTAGGCGTTGTTTCGTTCGTTTTTCTTTGCTAGAATCACCTACCTTCGTTTAAGTCAAACGTTGAGAAGTCAGCTGTTCAAGTCGGAAGTCCTCTTTTTGTAACATTGATCTTACTTTTTTATATAAATGTTTCCTCTTCCAGAAAGACCACGGCGAATTCCTGCGACTTCTGGTGGCGATTATGTTGCACGAAGTCAGTACTTTCTTTTGAGTTGTTTGTAAATCTAGTTTCCGCGGGATGAACTCTATGAGAAAGAGGATTTGGTATAACTTTGTTAATGGGTAAAATTGAAGCAAATATATATTTTGTATTACTGATTACTATACTTTGTGTTGAATTCTTGAAATGATCTTATTTGCAGGTTCTCTGCTGTGTTGCGTTTGGTGTTTCGCTGGCCCAGCAGCGCGCGCCCCGTACCGCCGCAATAGTATCTACGATAGTGCTCGCTGGATGTATACCGCTGGGAATGTATGCGGCGTTTTTAGTAAGCTATATTTTATTAATCGTATTTTGTCGTTAGTTTACTGCTATACAGCTTTCCTTTTTTTTATCTAGGTATTTTTTATTTATTTGTGTTAGTTTAAATTTTACTCATTTACTTATTTTTACTATTATATTAAATACTGAAGAAATTGAGGTACAAGCTATAGAACATCATTTTTTTACTTCTGTCCTGAAACATAGGTTTTGGAAGTGTGGAAAACATATTTTTGCGGATAGTGTTGGGTAATTTGGCTCTTTTAGTCTCGTTATTTGAAGCTCACTAGCTCACCCGTAGTATGCACCAACGCAGAACGTGTAGAGAGGTACTCTCCCTCTGGGGAAGTCTCTCGGTATTACTACATGTGAAGCTTGGTACTGATGCCTGATTTATGCTTAGTTACTGTAATGTTTATCATTATATTCTCTTTAGGTGGATGTGCTTGACAGCGACCGCGCACTTTTACTGCGTTTCGTGTTGGAGGGGGTTGCGGCAGGCACTTTCATCTACGTGGCCGGTGTGGAGATGCTACCGGCGGAGCTTGCGCACACCCACGATTCTCAGGTTGGCCGTATATAATTATGTATATTTAATTATTCCTTAATTAATATTAGTTAGTAGAATTGCTTCATTAGTTATTGTAATTGATTGATTAGTAGCATGTAGTTTATATTTCGTGTATTGTTCGTATTCGTAATATTAGCCTTGGGCGTTGGGCATAAGCAGGAATACGAATAAAGGGATACTTCTGTCATGACATTTTTTTTTACAGATTCCTGGTGTAACAATAAGCTTAATAAGAATAAAGGCATGATGAGTAAGTTATGATCTAATTTAAACAATCATTTAATTATTCCAGGGCGTTCTGAAAGCCATTTGCGTGATCCTGGGAGCCGCACTCTTTTTAACACTGAAGCAGCTAAGTGCTCAGTAAAGTTTATTTAAGGAAGGTAATTTTCCATTATTTGTATTTCTATGTAAATACACTATAGCTACGACGAGATTATACCTTTGTCCATAAATTTAACTTTAAATCCTGAGAAACTTTAAAAAAAAATAGATTAGTTCTTTTTACAGTGTTATTATGTTATGGTATTTTGCTTGTGGTGTTTCCGGTAAATTTTAAGGTTAAGCTTAATGTGTTGCATGTAGATGCATAATG
Source organism: Pelodera strongyloides (assembly GCA_036852015.1). Lineage (NCBI taxonomy): Eukaryota > Metazoa > Nematoda > Chromadorea > Rhabditida > Rhabditidae > Pelodera > Pelodera strongyloides. The sequence goes on along the minus strand of JAANDG010000816.1, from coordinate 7,034 downwards.
ATGTTCCATAGCCTGTATTTTAAACACCGTTGTATGCCCAGCTATTCATTGTTCTTAATATAGTCTCCATGCTCCTGTATTTTTTTTTGCCATCTTATTTTTCATTGTGATTTCATTCAGTGCTAATTTTAGCCTTTTTGTCAGTGGCCATTGGCTTTGTTTTGGTATCTATTAAATTCCATGCTTATGATATGTTCCCGATTGTTTTTATTGTGATTATCTATTGAGCTAGTCGAGATTGTTTGTAAATTATCATTTATTTACCTTGCACTTATTTTCTTTACTTTAAAGCGAAATACAAGCCGGTTTTTGAAACGCGTCTCAAATATCTGCATTCTTATGCAGTTATGCTAATTGAAGTGGGGTCGAATTGGGGTCTATTTTTTATCCTAATTTATGCTCATTTCCATGTGAAGCTTAAAAAAACAGGGGTACGCGATTCGTTTCAAAAACCGGCCGGTATTTCGCTTTCACTCCCAGAATACTATAGACTCCTTTTATTTATTTCTTTTTTGAAAGTCTTGCTATGATCTCTCGATCTACGCTATTGGGATGGGAGCTTTCTTCTATATTATTTATTTATTTTTTGGTTTTGCTTTTTTTGCATAAACATTTTTTCGAATCAGTGCGTATGTATCTGGTAGAATTGAAGAACACTACCCCCCGGATTGAAGAACACTACCCCTTTTTGAAAAGTATTACCCCATGCAAAATAATACCCCCATTTTACAAAATACTACCCCCCTGTCTTTACAAAATACTACCCCTTTCTAGTGGGGTAGTGTTATTCAATTGGTGGGGTAGTCATAGTCAATGTGGGTATATTCAATGGTGGGGTAGTCATATTTCAATGGTGGGGGTGGTCATATTCAAGTGGTGGGGTAGTCATATTCAATGTGGGGTAGTCATATTCAATGGTGGGGTAGTCAGTCATTCAATTGGGGTAGTCATATTCAATGGTGGGGTAGTCATATTCAATTGGTGGGATAATATTCAATTGGGGGTAGTCATATTCAATTGGTTGTAATTTTTCTCACGGGGTAGTAAAAGCCAATGGGTGGGGGTAATATTTTGTAAGAAGGGGTAGTATTTTCACATGTAGGGGGTAGCGTAATTCAAGATTACCTAGGGTTTGAAGATCACTACCCCGCCATTGAAGAACATTACCCCTCTATAGAAGAACACTACCCCTCCATTAAAGAACACTACCCCTTTCTTACAATTTACTACCCCCGTGACTGGGGCAATAAAATGTCAAAAGGGGTAGTGTTCTTCAATGGTGGGGTAGTACTTTGCATGCTACAAAATGCTACCCCCATACATTTGGGGTAGTATATTTCAAATTTGGGTAGTATTCTTCAGTGGGGTAGTATTCTTCAATTTTACCTATGTATCTTTGCAAGTGAGAATAAGCGACTTTGAACAAAGCTGCGTTATGGAACTCTGCATTGTCGCGAGGGAACAAAGCATCAAAACCGGTTGCTCCGCTCACATTTGGCAAAAGAAGTGCGCGTGGCGAAAAACTGGCGCAGATTTTTTTGCCAGCTGAAATCGTTTACCTTTAAAGCTTTGCCGCCGTCCCCCTTTTCGACGGGCCCCCTTGCGCGTCGTCATCGCAATAGTTTCGCGTCGGGTGGAGTTCGTGATCTGAAAAGTCTAGCGTTTATGGTTCATTTTTGATCCCTTCCGTTTTATTGTGGTACTGTCATCATTAGTGAGAGAGAACTGGTAATCGGTGGATTAGCGATGACTCAACCATTGGATAATACCGTAGTTTGTATATTACGAGTTGGTTTTCTAAATTAACTACGGTAAGTTGGATGTTAGAATGACGCACTACAGTTGACATTGAGGGCATATAATGGTGGGATGAATATCTTTAGACGGCAGTAATTGTTGACCGACTATGCATAAATGAATACTTTTTTTAACATTAATATAACAATGGACATTTACAGTGATGAGATGTGATTATTGTGTAAATATTCGATGGATATTTATGATAATTGATGTTTATTGGCTGCATTATAGTCATAGATTGTGGGTTGTTTCATAAATATATATTTGTAATATTTGACGGCCATGTGTCAGACAGATTATAATATCAACACATATCAGAAAAACATTATATTATCGTGTGTACCTGTTTTGTAACTTACATTTTATAATTTATACCTTCTGTGTACATATTGTTCAACAATTTTGATCCGCTTTGTCGGGTGTTATTATGCATATAATGCGTGGATTGCGAAAGTATTGAAAAACTAAAAAAAAAGGATAGGAGTAAACTGGTTTTATGCCCATGCCGTATGAGTTATTGTGTTATAGTTATAGTGGTGTTTTCGGTCAGTAGAAGTAGAGATACTTTACATGCTGCAGTACTCACTATTATTTTATTTTATTTGTATTTAAAGGGTCAATTATGAAAAAGAACTAAGTACAAGTACAAAGTAACACAAATTGATTTACGACCCCTTTGGTCTCGTTTCGAATCACACGGTAGGAGAGTCAAAAAAGTTCTGATGGCGCGCGGCAAAAAATCAGACGAGCCTAGATCTCACCTCGCACCTCGCGTAGCCTTTACCAAACTCCTGAGGCTGAGGCCGGTTCCAATAAAATTTACCGCTGGGGTAGGTTAGAGGCGTCTCCTCTAGCGTGCTCTCTCGGCTTTCTCTCGCAGCCTGTCAAAATCAGAGAAAGCGAGAGAGCATGCTGATCAGGAGACGCCTGTAACCTACCCCAGCGGTAAATTTTATTGGAAGTGGCCTCTGGTTCTCGAGAGTGCACTGCACTGAGCACCTTTTCGCGAAAACCTGGCGCAGATAGGTCGAAGTTGCCGCGCACTCTTTATCTCATTCTGCATCAATTTTAGCATTTTCGTACACTATTTGCCTACCTCAGGCGGCGTGATATTTTGGCGCCAGGGTTTCGCCAGCATAACACCGTCTTCGTCTCACGTCAGGACACCTACCAAAGAATTCAATATTTTACCTAAAAACTGTATACCCCATGTGCTTATTACTCACGTGAACATTATTAATAAATTAGTTACGGTAGTTGAAATTTATTTTTTATTTTGCGTTAAGCGAACTTTCTGCTAAGTGTATCGAGTGTGACTAGAAAACCTTTTCCATCATGACTCAACAGTCTGAATGAAAACTGGTTCTCTAATTGTTATTTTGAAGTTCGCCGGCAATTTTCCAATTAGACACTCGTTCTGTGTGCGAAACATTCTACTTTGTTACAGCATGCGACACGGAAGATATTCATTTCCTTCTTTTTTAGTTACGGTAAAACTTTTCATCAGGACCTCACTGTTGCCGTTAAATTTAAAGCGAACTAACGACCGGTTTTTGAAACGCATTTTAAATACCTGCGTTCCTATGTTCCTATGTATTTATGGTGGTGTTTTTATTCTACTAATGCTCATTTACATATACTGCATGGGAAAGCAGTTATTTGGCATATATTTCAAAAACCGGCCAGTATTTCGCTATAACTTTGTGCGATGTATATTCGGTATGTGCGATATTCTATCCCAATTTAGTGTAATTCCCTTAGTCAGAACTAATGACTCCCCTGTAGACCTGAACGTGTAAAATCGACATATTTTATCCAAAGATACATATAATGAAAGTGAGATTTATTATTGACTGTTCTAAAGCCTAAAGGTTGACATTAGGCTTGGGCTTAGGCTTAGGCTTAGTTGATCTTATGTAGTACGCCCCAGATTCAGATCCTAATGCCCAAATGGAGGATCCTAATCTAGACGTGGGCCCAACCCCATACCAAATTTGGACATTTATGGCCTTTGCATATTTCAGGCGTTTTCCGCTTTTCCAGATGTGTCTGAGTGGCAGATGGTATTAGACGGAAATGGAAGAGAGAGAGATGGAGAGAGAGAGAGGGAATAACTAATGATGGGCCCGGGTACCATTTCCCGAGGAGGAGGGTACCATTTTGGACGTCCCGCTGAATTTAGAGTTCCTGTTTCAAGGCCATGTACAGGGCGTGTGTGGTCTTGCCTTGACTAGAGACTAAACAAGGGTCGATAGCCAGTGCCTCACCCATGTTAATTACTTTCCGACTTCATTCATGTTTTTCTAACCACTCCCTGAATGTAATTGGAATTCTCGAATTTGGAACTAGAAACTCTCCCCGTTCCTTTTCTTTCTGTCTCGCTTTCTAACTCTCAAGCACAAATACACTCCTTCTTATGTTCTCTATCAAATTTTTTGATTATTTGAGAAACCGGGGGTAGAAAACCATCGATTCTTTCTGTTGATCTGACAGTTCTATTGTCGTTTAAATCGATATTTTAATTCAATTACATCCCCACTCCTTCATATTCCTCCGCTACTCTGGTCTTCACCCGCGCAGAGCGCCGCGTACCATCCCGCCTTGTGCGCTTTTGCAGAGGCGCACAAGGCGGGAAAGTGAGCGGCGCTCTGCGCGGATATGTCTGCTGCGCACTATGCGGGAAAGTCGGCGGCGCTCTCCGCGGGTTAGTGCGCGGCGCACTATGCGGGTAAGTTCGCGGCGCTCTACGCGGTTACACCAGCCATTAGGCTCCTCCCCTTGCCCCGCCCACTTCACAATTTAAAAAATATCATACAAAAGCGATAAAATAATTTTATTAATTCAACATTGATAGAATAAAATAAAATGAAAGCAAAACATTTTAAACCATTAAAAATAACTCGAAATAGACCGCGAATTGATCAAACTTGAGGAACTTACTTTCATAATATTAATGAAATAGACTGCTAGCAAAAGTTTCATCAATATAAGTCTCTACACAATACTATACAACATAATTATTCATATCAATAACTTCTAAACGTTACTAGAGGAATTAAGGAACAGCAGTTAAGTAAACTTACTTAGGGACTTTGCGGTTGTATGTCTACGGTTACAATCTACAACAAAATAAGGCAAGCTGCAAATAAACTGTGTAACAAGCAACTATAATAGATACTCAGCTACTGTGGAACTATTTTGTATAGAATGGCGAGAAGTAAAAAAAAGTGGACTAGGTTAGTAGGATGCATGAGTTTGTCAACATACAAAAGAGAAATACTGCTTAAGAATAATAATGACGACGAATGGGGGAATGTATCAGTATTTATCAAAAAACACTTGAGAACCCCAAAGACGACCGCGCGACTTCTTCTTGAAGCACCAAACTCTGCAGAACTTGAAGCTTTGGCGCTTGGTTGAAGGAAGAGATGGGATCTGCAATTTGCAATATTTAGATGCATGAGTATGGGGGCAAAAACTACGTTCCATAAGGGTCTAAATTCCCAGTACTTCTAATAAAACATTCCGGTACTCGTCCTTGATGTTTTGGAGGAAAATTAACTTGTTTTCGATAGATGTGCAGCATTTAACGCTTAAAGGGATCAGCTCACCTTAAATTTTGTCTGTTTTTTTTTGTTTCTTTATTTTCTATAAGGGATAATAAAAATTTGGAATAGAAAAAGTAGCGTTCAATTTCAATACTCACGAAGATATTGGGTGATAAAGTGGTGGATTGATCGGCGGAATGCAAAAAGGGTAATGTCCTATTTTGTATAGGATAATGCCTTTTTGCATTTCGGCCCGCTCAATCCACCACTTTATCACCCATATCTCGTGAGTTTGAATTGAACACTACTTTTCATTCCAAATTTTTATTATCCCTTATAGAAAATAAAGAAGCAAAAAAAACAGACACAATTTAAGGTGAGCTGATCTCTTTAATGAATAATAATGAAACAATAATAAACATACCTATGCTTTCCTTGTTCGTACTAAATTGTTCCCAGATGCCAGACCCTTCACCTTTGTAAATTTTTAACCATCAAAAGGCGAGGAATTCTGGACGTTTGGCGATTGCTGTTGCGCACTAAAAAATATAAGCTTAAGCTATCATAAACAACTATTGTCTTTGAATGTATAGTCATTTGCGCCTAAAGCATGTATGTGGAGAGAGTTGTGCAACGTAAGGAGCACAATCAGCCTATCCTTCCGGTATATAAAATATTTCAAGATGCAATAAGTAGAAAAAAGATACTTACAATTAGCACTTCTCACTGATGTCATAGGTGAAGCCATAGCGCAAGGCCCATTCCTTCAGCCTTACGGGATACAGACATACGCTTTTTCATCCTGCACATCCTGCACCTGCTGCAGACATCCTGCACAATAAACAATAGACAATAGACATAAGAACAGTTCATCAAAAAAACGTCAATGGAACTTCAAGTGAATAAAACATTAAAATGTACTAAATTCTATCATATGTACTCGTCGGGATGACAATGGAAGATTCACTTAAACAGTAAACAAAGAATTATAGACAACAAACTAAACAAACGGAAAATAATACGAAAAACGAACGAAGAAAATAAAAAAATTGAGAAAAAAGTGCACTTTAGCGGCGAAACACCATTATTTGTGGCAACTATTTGTTGCAACTACGGTATTGCAGCTGAAAATAATTTCTTGAGATAAAAATTTTCGTGAGTGCGCGGCGCTCTATGCGGGAATGTACGCGGGAAAGTATGCACTCGCAGCTGGGCTATCCAAATTGTCAAAATTGTGTTTTCGGAGACATTGCTCCGGAAGCCCACCGTGCGGCGCTCTATGCGGGAAAGTATGCGCGCACACCGTGATCATGCGGGAAAGTACGCGCGCACAGTCACATCATGCGGGAAAGTATGCGCGCATAGCCAGAACGTGCGGGAAAGTCTGCGGCGCTCTGCGCGCCACAGAACGTAGTAGGACACCATTAATCAAGCCTGGCTGTCACTTTGAATAAATAAATTAGCATATTGCGTGCTGGGGCTTATACAATTCTCAGGCGGTCTCCTTTCTGGAATTTCTGGGGTCAAAAGGGCTGTCTTTCAGGATCTAGAATTGAATTTTATATGAAGATCGTGGTTTGAGATAGAATCTATTTAGAATTAGAAAGAAGAATTACGACATTTGCATATGTATCTCGTGCGAATGAGGTAGCGCATCATGGTACAGTACGACGAGTATATACCCTA
>JAANDG010000815.1:0-54643 GCA_036852015.1 Pelodera strongyloides | reverse complement strand
TAGACTAGTAAGAAATAAGACTAATTATATACGATGGATACTTATGGAAGCCACTAAAGATTTTTATAGTAATCGGTTGTCAATTCACACCAGAATAGGGACCAAATATGCATATGGAAGCCGTTAAAGTTTTATATAATAATCAGTTGTCAATTCACATAAAAACTAGTTTAATATGACCAAATATGCATATAACTTTTATGAAATCGAAGCACCTGCTGCTCACCGCCTAGTACCTATCATCTAGTCAGAGATAAAAAAAATGTTAATTCACTGGAGATATGAAGACTACGGAAACGTACGAATTCTCCACTTGTTTGCCTATACACTGCAAACTAGAACGTGTGTGTAGCCGTGCACCGTTATGAAATAGATATAAGTGAGTGACCAGAAGAGCAGGTTGTTTACGCTCAGAAACCTGACAACGGCTCATAGATCAAATCTTGAAAAATAAGACGCACCCTATGTTTCATCGAATATTTCAACTCCGCAATTTTCATCGAAAACACTTTTTTGTGACTTATGGGAACTGTCAAACGTGAATATGGAATAAGATATTGACTGGATCCATACAGAGGTCGAGGTCGACCGTGAAGTAGGTAATAAAATGAATATTCTTATATTGATTACCTAAAATTTTCAGATATGCGAGTACGAATATGGACAAGGTGTTGCTCAAGTACACTGAATACAATGAACCTCACGAGTCGAGAACCAATTCCGATATAATGGAAGCTTTACAACGGTCAGTTACGGAGCACTCCTTGTGAATTATTGCCTATTTTTAATAGTACAATACTGTAGAAATGTGCAACTATCATGTCTGTCATGGTGCACGTTGAGTATACTGTAAGTGGTCAGAATCTGAGCCGATTCAAATGGTCTCCCAAAGTTGTCGAGCTCTTTTTCCGGCGCAGCCTCCTTCTTATTTGGCATACTGCATTACTCCTTTTCTTTAAGGAAGGAGAATAAAGGTGGTTGTGCTGGAGCGATGATGATCATCGACACCGCATCCGCAACAGAATGGACACGGCAACCAACAACAACAACAACAGCAGCAACGAGTCAATGTCAACGGAATGCATCAGCAACAGATGAACAAGTGAGTTTCAGTTTTGTGCTGTGGGTAATTAGTTTTCCGCTTGAATGTGTCACGCCTAGTAATTAGAGTGCTAGTAGATCTGATTTCCGAAACCATGAGAATTTCATCCATGTTCTGTTGAGGTGCAGTACACTTCTCATATGTTGTCAGTTGTAGTTGTACGCAGTTGATCATCTTTCACGCTCACGTGCTGGTAGTTAGTATAAGTATTTAATGTTTCACTTTTATGGACTTAATGCCCTCTAATTCAGCTTTCGTACCCCTACTCCCTCCTCTCTACCGGCCACCAGTACCCCACCCAACCCGATGCTCAACACGATGAACAACAATTCAATGATACAACAACAGGAGCCGCCCTCCGCACCCCAGGCTCCCCCGACCACTGACTTCTCGCGCATACATCCACTCTACCAGATGAGCATGGTAACTAGCAATTGGCAACATGTTACCAAAGACTGATTGTGAGCCTTACCATTGTCTCTTGTTAGCAATACGCAGCCCGCAATGTGTTGGCCTATGGTCAAATACCCGCAATTATCATGTTTCTATTTATCTATGTGGCGCGTATTTTATGATTAGAGTGTAAGTAAGTGTAACGTTTATAATGTTCTCAACCAGAACAACCTGCCAATATTTCAACTGTGTAATATTCAGAATCTCTTCCTACCTTCTCAGTCCTATGGCAGTCGTCCGCCCGTTCCCCAGATGCACAGGATCGATGCGAATGGAAAACCGATCGACTTTCCTACCACTTCTGCATTCCCTGATTTCCACGATCCCGCACTCACGCAACACATCTCCGATCCTGAATGTGATATAGTTGGTAAGTTATGGAACAGCTACAGTACTTCTTGGCATCAGTGCTTCTATACAGGCGTGGCACCAACATTTTAAGTCTATCTGTGGATATTGTATTTGTGTGTGAATAACATGTCATTTTGTTGTTGTGTTTTTAAGACTAATCAGTCAACGTTTGGTTCCAGGTTTTAGGGGAACTCGCTTGGACAACTCATGGCCATCACTACAACAGCCCATCGTTTGTGAAGACTGAACCTGACTCGCCTCCTGAGAAACGACCACGTATTGCCGATTGGCGACCACAACAACCGATCTCCTGAACCGAGGCGCAGGGAGACTGTCTGAATGGATGGACCACCCGCGGAGAGTACTATGGACTGTATGGACTAGGCTACTGTAGGCTATAATCTGCAGTCTGCAGTCAGTTATGTTCACATTCTACTACTTTTTGCATAGCCACACAGTAGCCCATGTTCGATGAACTGAGAATTCAAAGATTGGAGTTTCTTCCAAATATTTTCTCCGAGAACAGGGGCGATTGTAGTGCGTAGCTAAGTCTCGTAGGTAACTGATCCCTCTGTCCGCTCTCCTCCATCATCTCAAAACGCGGTTCATTTAACATGTTCATAGCCGTTCGTAGCGTGAAGGTGCGTTATTGACAATCTCTCTGACAAGGTTGATGATTCCCATTTTATATTATAGTCTTTGTTTCTTATAAATTGGTGTTATAACCACCTCGCATGATATAATCTCGTTTCAACACCGTTTCGTGTTTTTCCTTCTCTTTCCTGTGTCTCCAGGCATCCGAGGAGCTCTTTCTTTCAAAATGTTTCGGTAGTTTTCATCCCCATTTGTATACCGTACTCTCGTCAACACTCTCTGGTCATAAGTATACTGTAATAGCAAACGATTCGATTGCGATTAGTTTTTATTCAGGAATCTTTATATGAGGAACTTCGTTGTTTACGTTTCATGTTATGGTTTCCATTTCCATTATTTCCGGTGACACTCTTTTATTACTACCCAATTTGTTGTGTTTTTCTTAGCTAGAAGCTAGAACTAGATAGTATTGATCATCAGATTTCACGAGGTCTTATGCCCAAATCTTTTGTTTTTCTCCTTCTTCCAGTATGTACATAAACCTAATATTTTTGATCGTGCAGTTTTGCATTTGTGAATTTTACTTCGAGTCGTGCCCAACATAAGGAACTTTATAGTACTAGACCCTTGAAAGATGTACGATTTGTCATTCCTTTATTATGGCTTTCCAAGCTAGGATATGCAAATGTATGCAGATTACAGGGTCATCGAGCCACGGTAATATTTTAACGCGGTATGGAACGTGGTTTTGGAAGTTACTTGTAGACTATTTCTACACAGAAGTAAACACAATTCGAATATAATTCATGCGCAGTCCAACATACTTCGCAAACCATTGTCATACCTCTTTAACCAACCAGCAGTTTGCCATCTCGACCTACCCATGTAAATGTGGTTTCCCTTAGTAGTTTGTTTTGTCTCGTACTTCACTATAGTATTTAGACACAATTATCAATTATCCATCAGTCCCGGTTCAATTTCCCTTTTCATAACACTCATAGCAGGTCGTTTCCTTCCAAATACCCGCGTGCATCTTTTGTTTTGTGAATTCGTTTTTTTTTTCGTTTACAGAATTTATTATTCTATTTTCAAACCAATACTGGCCAATTTTGGATGTAAATGGGCTAATTTCAAAAACAGTTGACAATTTCATAAGTGAGCCCATACGACATCCGATGTTCCTTATAATCTCCCTTTTCTCATTTTTATATACTATTAATGAAAATGGATTAAATAAAGTTTATTGGTCAATAACGAATAACCTCGTCTACTTACATTGCAATACTACCTTACCACCTCAGTCAAACGGTATAATTCGCAAAAGATACTAACACAGCAAACAGTGCTTGTGTATCATGTATTGTAAAGGTGGGGGACCCTCCAAATAAATCCCTCAAACACGTCACCCAATATATTACTTTTATCTTAGGAAATCCACATAACTCGAGTATCATCACTTTTCATCCCCAGAGATCACAATTTATGTAAACATAACCAGACAGTAATTATAAAACATTACAGTTCGCCCTCCCGAAGCGTGGGCGCTCAACGCGACTACTTAAACCGAGGAGAAGCCCATTCAAGAAGGAGAGTGCACGCTCCAGACTACGACCGATTCACGACCATATATTACCATAATCCTTTTGAACATTTGAATACCGTATCCCTATAAACCATGATTTCATTCTTCTGTGTTTCACTACATGTTCTGTACTATCATCATGCAAAGGTCCTATGAGAGGGTGATAAAGTTGGCTGGGCCAACTTTTCTGTATGTGTACTGCCAAATTTGCGCGACACAATTTGTTGTCGTAAAAACTTATGTTATAACACACACAAATTAAATACAATAAACATGCAAAGTTTATTTTCTAAAGTAAAATAGAAACATGCTGAATCTAAGAATGGGATATTCACAAGAATGGGCAGATAAACATCACAAGAATGGGCAGACACCAGTAAAAGCAAAAAAAAGGAGAGGAATAAACATGACAACTTTAGTATAGACTCCGAGCTGAGAAGTAAAGATAGCAGTTATTCTATAAAAAGACCGCTTTCCGAGTACAGATACAACACTAAAATCACTTCTCAGCTCGGATCATCAACGACACTCATTAAGTCATTAATAGCACAAGTTAATAGCTCTCTTTCTCTACAACAAATATACATAAGGGAAAGAAACGAAGTACGTGAATACCGACTAAAGAAGTTAATTTGTACGAGAAAAAAGAACAAAAAGATTCACTACAGCAACACAGTGAGTCGCAAAACAAATGAGATGGAAATACTGGATAAATTTTCAACCGACAACGTAAACTCTACTAAATACAATAATGGAAATGGACCATCCCTCAAGGACGTACCCCACGAAACAAAAAGAAAGAAAAGTAAACCCTAGCTTAACTAAAAATACATGGTTCGAATTTCCAAATAAAATTGATTCTTCTAAATTGCAAAGAGCCACGAGGGCCAGCCAATGGTCAATAATAATGATTGTAGGACAAGAATATTTTAAAAAGTACCCAAATTAAAGGCGATCTGGAAGTGCTCTAACCTCTCATCGGTTACTGTGGATGGTCGTTGAGGGGTCCATTTGCCGATCCGTTGCTTGAAGATTGCAATGCCAATCTATCCGAGTAGTTTTCGTCCGGAGAACTGACATGATCGACAATAGGACTGGTGCCCGAAGAAGGAATGTCACTAAACATGATCAGTAGATTGCAGATATCGTACTAGATTGACATACTGTGTGTGTAAGATCGGACAATCATTGCAGTCTGTCAGGTACTCAGATATCACCATATCACACTCAGAAGCGTGATAAACGATAAATCCACACATCTCACAATCTGCTAGGCAAAACAAAACAATGTCCCAATTTTGAGGTAGTAAAGTACACAAATCTGCCACGAGTTGAGTGCTGAATTCGGATCGGCTCATAGTTCAGATTAGGGTTCATAACGACTTCCTTGAACTTTCTCACACTGTGTCACCACTCTACCAACCTGCATGCTCCGCCAATCGAACTAGGTGTGCTCGGCTGACTCGTAAGGCCTTGCTGACCATTCGTTTGCACTTGAGCTCCATCTAACCAGTTCAATATCTTCTCATACGGTAGAAACTACAAACGAGATTCATTCATAGCGAACTGAGCGTGAAATGGGGAAATGCAATGGATAAACTTTCCCCTTATCCTAAATGAGGTTTCCGACTTAAAGCGAAATACCAGCCGGTTTTTGAAACGCATCTCAAATAGCAGCATTATTATGCAGTTATGCTAAAAGGGGTCTATTGGGGTCTATTTTTCATTCAAATTTATGCTCATTTGCATATGAAGCATATTAAGCAGGGGGTATTCGATGCGTTTCAAAAACCGGCCTGTATTTCGCTTTAAAGCGGAATGACACGCGGTTCGAATTTTTGCATGTGGGGTGATGATGTAATTCACACAAATGCATTCGTCACTCGCATATTTTCACAAACACGTGTCATACATCATAATCATACCGCTTTAAATATAAGAACCATCAACATAGTAGAAAGTAGAGTAACTTACACCAAAGTTCGCGCCTCTAAGTTGTGGGAATCCTTGGGCGGATGAGTGCTGCGCGAAGGGACCACTACCCGGGGCCGAGTAAATCTGCTGCCGATCGTCGATCTGAAAAGTCAACCGATGAAAAGGACATACTAAATGGTGAAACAACTATTAAACTCAAAAAAAGACGTGCAAGGCACAATGCAATACTTCTGAAACGGGCAAAGGATAGAAAATGGAGCTGCTCAGAAAAACGGGGTGCAAGAGTGGATCACTATCAACTAGTACAATATCAACAGTCAGAGTGATGCATGTTCTTTGCTCACCGGGAACCTAAAGTACTGGCTGAACAGCTCGGAGGGATGTTCACCCGCCAGGAGTGCCTGAACAAAATGCACACAATTCTCAATTCTCAGCTGAAAATTGCTTCACACATGATGCTTGAAGTCAGGCCAATCATCATCATCACGTGTACCAATATGCCAAAGTCAAACACCTCACACACCAAGCCCTCACATGTGATGAGTTTTTGGCAAACAAAATTAAACCATCAAAATATAAGACTCACTACATTGGGGCTAGTCGCACTTCTAGGCGAATTTCCGGTGCGAAGATGCGATTGCAGAACGTTGGCCAGCGTTGTATTCGGCGCCTGAACAGGTTTTGAAAAAGTGGGCTAGCACAACACATTATAGCAGATATGGAGTAGTTCTCCCGAAAAAAGCTATTAAATAGTTCCAAGTCTCATGAATATATTAAATGAACAAACCTTCAATGCGGATCGAATCCGTCGGCGACAGTAACCGTCCTCGTATTCGAGTACTTCGCTGGTCACCGATGGAGGACTGGCGTCTGAATGAAGGTTCAGATAACAATGAGAAAAGCTTGGCGCTCATATGGGGCGCAAGAGACATGAGCGGCACGAAAACAGCACACAAATTTCATTTACCGTGAAACCCAACGTGGTATCGAATGACTTATTACAGAACATAAAGCTTCACATTGGGGTTATACTAGTACTGAATTCTTTTATGAAAATTGAAACCAAGAGCTGCAAGTGACCGGCCTTTCAATTAGCTAACAACTACGTTCTCATGCGCGCAGCGTGCAAATGTGTAACCGCGTCCGCGGAAAAAGAAGTTTTTAACAAGGCGGGGACGCAGAAAAGAGGTTTCTCGGTGTTTCGAATTGTTCAATGCAAATTTGCAATCTTCTCCCGCGGACGCGCTGCGCGTCTGGGGACCATTAGAACAATTACATAAAAATCAATAATCAAATTACCAAAATCTATAAGATCCAGAGAAGTGTCAGTGTTGTCCAGTACATCTGCACCTTCCATTTCGAATTCGCTCCTTTCGAGGACACGTAGTGCCTGAAAAACCCACAACATTCGACAATTGGACTGGGACACATTAAAAAACCTATGGGCAAGCAACAAAAAAACAAACCTTTTTACGCAGTGCTAGAATCTTCTTGGATATCTGCCTTTTCAAAGGCGATACGAGCCGATCGCAGTCGGTAGAATGGCATACCTGAAAATTTCGGAAAAGGAGTTGACTAAAATCAAAGAAATGAATGGAACAACAATAATATCACGGTGGTATTAAAGGGGGGGGGCAAAGTGGGCGGGGCCTCAATTTTTTATTTATTTTTTCGCCCTTTCTTCGAGCCAAAATGAACTTAATTCATTCTAGTTCTTCTATTTCCTGCAGAAAAAGTATTTTCTTTTTGGAAAACTCTTCCTTACCGATCAAGAAGGCTTAAAGTTACACTTCACCAGACAGCGTTTTTAACTAAGAGAAGCGTACAACACCCCGGACAAAGGGAATAGGCCACGCCCCTTTATACCACCGACAGAGAAGCGTTGCCACTAATTTGAAGCTAGTTCAGGCCGATAACTTAGTGCTGTATCACATGTAACACAGGCAAACCAAGTCGATTCCCTCTCCGCATGGCTGACCTTTCGCTGGCGTGCGGTCATTTAAGTCAAAAAGCACGCGTGCAGTCCTCAATGCGGCAGGCGTGCTTTTTCCGGGAGCGGACCGGCTGGTCACGCGTGCCGCATTTTCGCACTAACCGTGCATTTCACACTTTTTGGGAAAATGCACGCTTTCATTTTTTTTCATCAGTTTTTCTACGAATTGCTGTTTTCTTACATTTCTTTCGGTTTGCTGTTTTAATTTGCTTATTTATTGTTGTACTAATGTTTTGTGAAGCAGGTACGACAAATGTAAAGTGCCAGCAAGCAACAGTGGTGACAATAACGAAAAATGGATGGTGGAAGAAGAATGTTAATCCGTAAGTTTATTCTATTTACATTTTACGAAGTTGATACTTGATTTTCTTTGTGAATGTTGCTAATATTGCCCGTGGCATTTAGGCATACACTTTCTATTGCATTTTAGCTATGTGCATAGACTCTTTAACTACAAATACACCACCGGTTTTCAGCAAATTTTTTAGGCTGTGAAACGCCTCGGAACTCAACTTAACTTCCTGATCGATTTATGGGAATTACTGGATCGTTGCACGTAAGTTATTTTCTTGTCGTGCTTATGAAAATTTTGATCGAATGTTACCGATCTTATTGTTATGGCCTGTCCATATATGCGATTCGCACTTGCGAAAATGACAAATGTCTGTCCATGTTCGAGTCAATGTAAATGGCAAGGTCCCGCAGCGGTTTTGAATCTAGTACGGATCTATTTCAAATAGTACGGATCTGATACACTTTCGCTGCAGGACCATGTCAAATGTGTTATTCGCATGGGTTACGGTAAGCATTTGACATTCATGTAAAATGGCCTGAACATGGACAGGCATGTGTCATTTTCGCAAGTGCGAATCGCAAACATGGACAGGCCATTAGTTGTTTATATGGGCGTTGTGTGACAGCCTGCTCATTTCTATTCGCATTACCACCAAACTAAAGTAGCGTGCCTTTCTTGAGAAACAAAAACCCGAATATTTGTATATTTTCCGTTTCAGAAGTTCGACTGGATATGCTCCGAACTCCGATGTACCTAGTTTCCGATTCCACGTTCACCCCCATGTACTAATTTTTTTTATTACTTTTCCTTAATTTAGTATACAGTCGTGTCCTTAATTGGCGTGAAAAAATGTAGTATTTCCACATCGCTCATTTCCAAAGAGAAATATAAACATTAAACTTTGTTTAATGATTAGATAAACCAGATATTTTGAGTTATGATGTCATCCTTTGCCGCCTTAGACACCGCACTGTAACTGATTTGATTGGCAAATTTGTATTTACTTCACTCATTTGTAGGTCAGCCGTTTTCTTCCGCTCTTCGGCACATTGAACAATGGATGTTCGTCAGCTGATCGTACATAAGATTGAATTGGTGGGAAACCGGAACCAGTGAACCAATATGATATGGGTAAGAATATATGTTTATGGACTATTAAAGAGAAGTGCACAATTTCTCTAACTTGTACACTGCACTGTATTAACATCGTTGTGAAACGGTGATAGGTAATACATCATATTGGTTTTTTTTAGTATGCATTTCGAAACTCTTGTGCACAATGTGATAATGGGCAATATCAACTCCCTGAATTTTGCAGTAACACCTAATGATAATTCGCATGCATTTTTATGTTCCAGGATTTTGTTCAACTGTGTACGTTTTATTTTCAGCTGCGCGGAGACCACGTGGATTTGCTGACATTCAGAACCCGAAGAGGGAACCCATCGCGATATGAGTCAATACATATACAGCGAATTTTCGTAGCTTATTGTTAGCCACAACTAGCTAACTTTTGTGTTATAGGGATAGCTATCTTCCGAACTGATGAGTATATTAAGTTTCACAATTGACATTGTTTCTTGCTCTTGTATGTTTTTAAAGGGTGCTGGAATAAATATATTGATGTATTAATGTTGTATTGGTGTGGTTTGCGTTGTTTTATTGTTGTAGTGCCTTTTTATTGTTATTTTTATATGTAGGAAGGAGGGAGGGGGTCCCTGAGCAAATATTCATTTTCCGCACGTTTACGGCACTGTGCATAAATGGCTGCCGCACGCGTGACCGGGACTGTCCTGGTCACGCATGCAGTCCGTCGGACTGCATGCCAGCGGATTGGATGCCGCACGCGTGCTTCATAAATGACCGCACGCCAGCGAAGCGTGACCTGAGCGGGTGGTGGTACAAACCTGATTAAAGTTGGGAGCCGCTGGTGAAAGGAGAGCACGCTGATGGGGCAGTTGTTGGGCGGAATCCGGAGCAGCGAGTGGACTCCTGGAAAGAAATGAACGACATCACCAAAAACATAGAAAACCATCCCTTCCAATCAAACTCGGCATCGAATACAAGTAACAAGCGCAGAACGCGATAAGAGATATCACGAAACCAAAGATTACTAAAAATAATAACAAAATACTTACTGATGATCAAAGGGGCGATCGGGGCTCAAAGGATCCACTGACTTTGTCAGCGCACTTAGAAGAGACGGTCCCGAGGTGGTCTTTCCCGCCGCGGCGTCCTAAATAAAGTGATACAGAAATTGCCACAACCAGAAGTTATTCTTCCGTAATTCTTAGTGGCAAAGCTGCAAAACTATTTAGACCACGTTATGCATAGGGAAAGTGTCGGCTGTCGTGGTCAACTACAGTTACATATGATAACGATGGATATCGATAATAAAATCTATATGCTATACGTAACTTCCGCACCTTCAGTCTGTTCAGCTCCTGCAGAAGAGCAAAGTTTTCCTTCTTGAGTTCATCTTCGATGTCGTCAAATTCGTCACACAATGTGCCCAGACGCTCCACCTAACATGTGAAAAGGTAAAGAGGCAAGGTTAGACCAGTTAGACGAATATCCCGAAGAGAATTGAACTCTGCTCTGCGTGAGCCTTGCGAAGAAATACACTGGTAGGCGCGCTCTAGCGTACGCTCGCCTTCGCCTTCCATAGGTACAAAGAAATTCAAATATGGAAACTCTTCCGTCTGTACTACAAAATAAATAATAACGATTTTTCTTGAGTTAAGTCCCTTTATATTTATACCAAACTCCCAAGCAAAGTCACCAATTGTAAACATGAGCCATTCTTTCAAGAGAATACAAAAATACAGACCTCCGCTCGTAGTCTCTTATTGTCGTGTTCGAGCTCAGCCGTATTGGTCTTGGACTCCTTCGGTGCCTCCTCATCAGCCTTGGCGCGAAGCTAAAATCACAGCAAGGAATGTAACAACGCGATACAATTTTGGGTGAGCCACATCGTTGATACGTCCCATACCCTGTTCGGTCAAAATAAGCTAAACAGAGGCTGTATTCACCAACAAACATTGAGCCCTCCCTAGGCTCAAGAGCGCTCTGAATCTCTTCTGCTCTCGCACTCTTTAGCTCCCTGGGGAGGCCAGGGAGGGCTCCCTGCATGTTGATGAATACGGCGTCTGACCACTTTCATTTATGCATTTGCACGGAATTGTGTACGCCCGTTACAACACAATGCGTACACATCCCAAAGAACATGCCTAACTTATAATTACTGATTATTTTTTTCCTTCAATCGAATTACCAACTCAGCTCCACACCAATCATATACATCGCCTTTTACGCACATATGAAATGAAAATTTAATATCTAAATATATGACTAACCAAATCGATCTCGGCAATCATTCTCTGGGCCTCAACCTCCTTAATTCTGGCCTGTTCTTCACTCTGTTCAATTCTTCTTGAAAGATCATTCTTCTCATGTTCCCTCTCTTGGAGAACAGTCTCGAGGGCCAAGATCTTCTCCTCGAGCTGAAAAACCCACAACATCAGGACGTTAAAAACTAGAGACTAGCAACAAAAGAGTTCTAAGAAACATTTAGGCATAATACGAGCAAAGAGCAAAGTACAATCAGCGTCAAAACTGATGACTGACAATGATAAAGAAACGGCGATAGTGATAGGAAAGATAGAGTTGAATACACCACCTCAGCAGCGTTGCGCTCATTGTGCATAGCCTCCAGCTTCTTGCCCTCCTCCAACTGGTTCTTCAAATCCACCACAGTCGACTCGAGAGACCTGATCATCTCAGCGTACTCTACGGACCTCGTCTCTGCCTCTTTCACTGCGGATTCCAGAATACTGACCTAAACATCAACGAGTTACGCGCAAGTCTACACAAATACAAGAAGATTAAAGCGAAAAGCGGGCCGGTTTTTGAAACGCATCGCAGACAACTGAATTCTTGAGTATTTATGCTAATTTGCCCGACTTTAGCTCGATTTTTTTATTCTAATTTATATTCATTTAAATACGCTGCGTGATAATGCTGTTGTAAAAACGGGCCAGTACTTCGCTTTAACCCAGTTAACCAGACTTCATAAATCCATAATTCACAATATTCACACAACATGGAGACAGAATGGAAAGCAAATAGTCCCTATCCCTACCTTGACCTGAGCCGCATCGAGCACCTCGTTGTCGGAAGCATCGCGTGCACGCAAAGATGAAAGCTCCTGCAATGTCATTCCTAATTGTACGTAAGAGTGTCTCGCTCAACAAATATGAACTACCATACTGTAAATGACAATGGTTTCTACTTCTACTAGACTCCGCTACCCACTGTTCTCCGGAATTCAAACTTGGCTTCAACCTTCTCATATTGGTTGATAACTGCATTATTTCACACTCTGTTCAGTATTCTATTTCGGGCTTCGTTAGTTAGTGGTATCTGGTATCTGTAAAAAATATTCCCCCATCTAGCAAGAAGGTATTGCGAAGCGTATCCTCTAATAAGCGCAACAACCACCCACCTTCTGGTCCGTCTCGCGTGCCTGTCTCAGTGTCTCAATAAGAATCTTCTGTTCTTCAACCCTTTCCTTCAGACTTTCCTCAATCTTCTCCATTGCTTCAAGTCGGTATTTATGAGCAGACGCCTGTAAAGGTGGTAGTTTAATTAAATACTAAAATACTCGAATACTGCAGTAAGTGACCGGTGTACTGTACGAGGTGGTAACTGGTAACTGTAATACAACCTAGTAACTAGTTTGTTTCAACCACATAAAACAAAAAATGTGTTACTGTCGCACATAAAAGTTTAAATACTAAAATACTAGTTTAAATACTAGAATACTCGAATACTGTAGTAAGTGACCGGAAGTACGAGGTGGTGAGTGGTGACTGGTAACTGTGATACAACCCAGTAATTGGTTTGTTTCTACCACATAAAACTCTGTGCTACTTGCTACTGCCGAGCATAAAAAAGAGAGCGACACAATGGAGCGGAGCACCTCCATCTGCTGAAAGATATTGAAACGAAAAATGTTCAATTCTAGCTGGCGAATCTACGGCGCACTTTTGGAAGGGCGCGGAGGGTACGCCACACGCCATCCACGCACCCTAGCCTAGATGACGTGCGGATCCCTGCTGGACAGTTTTTTTCGCGCGGCCAATCGCGAAGTTTCCCGTTTCATCCTTGTTTTTACTTGATGATGATTGATAATATTTACATAACAGTGCGGAGTGCGGAATATAGACAAAACATGGGACCGAGTCCAGTTCTATCGTTGTAAACAGAACAGCATAGTGCAGAAAAGAAAAGAAAAACAGAACAGAATTATATTATAAATCTAACCTCATTGGTCTGTGCCTCGGCGAGTCTGGCCTTCACCTCATTCAAGTATCCTTCTAATTGCTCCGTTTTCTTCTTGAGTCGCTCATTCTCCTCATCCTTCTCCGTGAAAACAACAACGTGACGTTCGACCTCGCCATGCAACTCTTCAAGTTCTTCATTGGTAAGCACAGCCTGCAATATAACCAAGCTAAATATAACAAAGAAGTATTAGCTAATTAGTTTGCAGTCCGATCCAGAACATAAATCTCAATCACGTGCGCAAGTGGGACGTATTATAACAAATAAGTAATACAATGCGACATGCTTCACAGTAAACATTTGTCCCATCGGTTCCAAACCATAAGATTGCACAACTCTAACTGTCATAAAAAAAATACTGTAAGAACAGCAAACACACATAAACAGTGCAAAAAAAGAAGATATGAGTGAAAAGAGAAAGAGAATAGTTAGTAAAATGAGGCATACATCCAACCAAAAAGAACGTGAAATACCTGCAGAGTAGTCATAGTTCTTTGTTCAGATTCCGGTTCGGTGTACACCTTTTCAGCTTCTTGATGCACTGCCTCCAATTGTTCCACAACAAATTCACCACTGCTCTGGTCCGGAGCCTTAGTCTCACCCTCTGCAGGGACAATCGCTTCCTGAAAATGAAATAAGCAACGTAAAAGAAAGAAACTAGCTTACTCGAGACTCGAGGCACAAGTTTTGTCATCCCTATGATACTTAAATGAGCGAAATCTGTTACCCGATACTGGCAAAGCAACAAATTAACAAAAGATGTTACGGAAAAATACTGTATTTAAAACGAAACGACCGAAAGTTAAATTACTTGAGAATTCTCTTGCTCTTCAATCAATCCTTCTCCTTCATTTTCAATAGGCAACAATTCGACCTTCTCTTCGTTTTCCTTAGGCTCGGGCACTTTTTCTTCATCGGCATCAAAACTATCGTCCGCTTCCGCTACAGTCGCATCCAGTAATCCAGGCGCATCGCCTGAATGATAGTATATATTCTGCAAGTAAGAAAGAGCCAAAATGCCAAAAAAAAAAGAAGTTTGGCCTGGTCATAGGAAGATGTAAAACCAGCCCTGAATTGGAAACGGGGAGACCAGCTCGGTGAGCGAATAGAATAGCAATCGTACGCTTTATTTAAATATCGGTCCTACCTACTCATCTACACATTTTAGATACAAACGAAGTTCATGGGTTCCCGGAAAACGCTGCTTTATTTATAGAATTTGCTGTGTTAAACACATCAACAGTTCACATTACCTTGAAACTGGAATGTTTGCTCCTTCTCAGAAATGGACATGTCCTTGATTCCCTGCTCAACATAGATCTTCTCCAAATCAACGTCTACAGCACCATCATCAGGCTCGTCTGTCTCGTCACACTCATGTAGCTCAGGAAGCCGCGACTGTGGAAGGATACTCTATAAAGAATGACATATATTATACCAAGCATAAGTAACTATAGCGAAGGGCAACTAATGAGCATGGCACCGCGAAATTGATACAAAACACAGCTGATGCGAAACATTGTGACTACATTCTAGGTTAATCTCCTTTTTGAAACAAAGATTTCAAGAAAATCATTCCATCTTTCCGGCTCAAACATTTTAAACTTACGCGACAGAAGACAAATACTCC
The DNA here is from genome assembly GCA_036852015.1 of Pelodera strongyloides. Taxonomy (NCBI): domain Eukaryota; kingdom Metazoa; phylum Nematoda; class Chromadorea; order Rhabditida; family Rhabditidae; genus Pelodera; species Pelodera strongyloides. The sequence goes on along the minus strand of JAANDG010000815.1, from coordinate 39,365 downwards.
CATCTCACATCTGCCTAATTTTACGTCGATAGGCAAAACCTACCCTATTTCTCACATGAAGTAACAAAACCCAACCTGATCGGCAACAATGGTGGATTCCCAAACAGACTGTTCCAAATTCGAATCAGCTGGATGGAGTGCTGAATGATTTTCTTGCTTTCCCGCATGGGGCGAATCATCTTGGCCAACACAGGCCAATTCTGCAATGCAAGCAGATTATTAGATTAAATTTAAAAAAAAATAAACTCGACTATCATTTTATCATGCAATAATAACGGATCGTTCTTTCAAGCAATAGTTTCCAAAACAGTCCGCATCAATGATACATTATGTTTCGGCCCTCTAAACTACAGGACTACACACGCGATTTATGCATGGCTCTTCACCAAAGAAAACCCGTTCTTCGGTTCATAAATCGTTACGTAAGGGTGGAACACCAGCTAACTCCAGCGCCACTGACAAATTTGTACCTATGAGGCAAACATATCTCCTGCTCCTCATAAAGTTTCCCTCTCTAAATGTTGAATCTTACCAAGTGGAACACCTGCATTTAGGCCCGGAATTTTGTGAACTTATAACACGAATGTGAATGTGAAAAGAACAAATAGAAGTTGCTCTTCCTATTTGATAGTCGCCTTACCATCTGCCAGGGATCCAGGAACATCGGATTTAGTCATTGAAAGGAAAAGTAGGCGGGTATCATCGAGGTTAGGAACATCCACATTTTTCGCCGATGACTCATCGTGGACAGCACTTGCATTGAAGAAACCCTGAAGAAAGAGGAACTTGTGAACACTTCTTTCACCAAGCAAAGTATAAAAGAGGTAAACACATAGAAGAAAGGGCAGGACATGCACAACATTTAATTAGGCTTACCGTGGAATTGAAATTGGATGTAGTATCCATGAACGCAGTCGCGTCCAAATTGGCATCTGCAGCTTCGTGCAGAACGCGGCTCTGAAAGTATTGATATTAGTTCACATCCACACCCGAATCCGATTTTTTTCCTACTCACAAGCTTTTCATGTTCGCTACTTCAATCACTAGTTCATGCTTAGGGCGCATTCGAGTTGGGCAAAATGCACAAATTTCGCGAAATAATCAGTTCGAGTACACTGTTAGCCAGTGCTAGCTCGCTACAAAATATCCCGCTCATATGAGAGACGCAGAGTCTTGGAAATATTTTTTCCAGGGCCCTCTTATTTGTCAACGATCTCTCGCCCTATTAACGCGAACTGATTATTTCGCGAAATTTGTGCATTTTGCCCAACTCGAATGCGCCCACGTACTCCTTCCATCTCGTTTCGCTGCAAGCAGCTCTATAATCAAGCACTATCCGGACACACCTGCTTCTTGGGACGGCGCAGATGAGGAGATGCGGCCGACGATGGGGTACTGACGTTGAGACGCTTCTGAACGGCTGTAGCTGGCGGAGATAGTGGAACATTCTCGGATGGAGAAGTATTTCCACTCATGATTCCGTTCCTGAATGTTCACAACTGTTAAGTTTACCCGCAATAAAATGTTGACTCCGATTGAAGCTACTATAACACGGAAACAGTGATCATGGAGCAGAAGTCAACATTTCTGAATCCGCATAAGTGCGTGTAAAAACGCATTAAAAAGTAAAAAGATAAAAACATGAAGTTGAACAAACCAAACAAACAAACAAACACAAACATTTCAATTGGGAAACTTTTTTGAAAAATGGTATTTCCCGCTATTATTTGCTTCGGCTACGGTGCTGTTCCGTAATATAATTTTAATTGCACAACTGGAGTACATCGACCTCATACAGTCTTCAAATGTACGCCATACTACAAATGACGAAATATCGGATAATTTTTAGTAGAAATTTGATGAAAAAAACTTCAAAACACGCTTCTGAACGTGCAAAAATACCAGAAAAAAACACTAGTTAGTCAGTAGTAAGCTTTTTCGTAGTCCCCGATCAACACTTGTGTGAGTGTAGGTGTAAGAGCGCTACACCATAACGCACAATCACCGTATTGGAAGCTCACAAGAGAGAAGGCGCATGGATATGAAGAAACCAGTGAGAAGTTTATAGGATCTACCAGGAACTGCTCTCGCGGGCTCTTCACCGACTTTCCCGGTTTTCTCTCAATATACAAACAGTATGGTTAATGGTTATGGTTGAATTTCTATTTCAAAAATATTAACAAAAGATATGCAGATGGAATTCACGTATTGCACAATATCGGACCGAAATTATACGAAAATAAATGCTTGTAATAATGTCGTGGCTTGTTCTTGTGTTGGGATGGCTCAGTACACGGGAGCGTAAATTACCAAACCAATTTGTAATCTAGAGCGTAACGCAGACAAATAAACAAACAAGCCCCCAACTTTGTATAACAAAAGTTAGGGTTTCGGGAGGGATGCTCTGATGCTAGTTCCCAATACACTTTAATTCACATAATTGTTTGTCTCTGTGATGTGATTCAGCGATATCGCTGATTTTAGTTAGGCTGATGACAATGAGAATGTATGCACGTATACTTTTGTGGAAAACGCTCATATTAATGTTTTCCAAAAGTGTTCGAACGTACACCCGGTCCGGTTCCAACAAAGTGCATATTGACATTTGGTAGTTTTTTTCTTGACAGACACAGATTCAATACTGGTATTCTTATTTATGGTGTACTAAATACATCGCGACCTATGAATATTTAAGAGGTTAATTCTTCATTTGCCTTTGAATTTACAAAGGATATATTTTCTGTATTTTGTTGATTTGATCGCTGTATGTGTCTGCGTTCTGTTAATAATAACGGGTGTTAACAACCAATGCAAACAAAGAAAGTCAACCAAAGGGAACCCTAAGACACTACAGTTATGGGCCACCACTCCCCCCCAAGCCACGCCCCCTTTTCCCTGGGGGGAGAAGCTCAGCTGTTATATGGCCGTAGCCGTCCGGCCCCCCCCCCCCCTGTCTGTCCCCACTGCCGCCGCGCGCCTCTATCGCCGCGCGCCCTCGCGCGCCTGTCACGCCTCGGGGGTCACGCCGCGGAGGGGATCATCGCCCGCAGCCGCCGCTCACCGGTGGCACACGGGTGGCACAACTCTCTCTCTCTCTCACTCTTTCTCTCTCTCTCTCTCTGTGGCCTCTCTAGACACATACTCTCTCACTCCTTCTCTGTAGCCTCTCTAGACACACGCTCCCTCACTCTTTCTCTGTACCCTCTCTCTAGACACATACTCTCTCACTCCTTCTCTGTAGCCTCTCTAGACACACGCTCTCTCACTCTTTCTCTGTAGCCTCTCTCTCTCTCTCAATTTTATACATTATATACATTTCTCATTAAAAAAAAAAGTACAATGTGTGCGTCATGTAGACAAGTTTAAAATCATACAAAATTTATTCAATTAAATAAAAAAGCAACATTTTTTAAATTTTAATCCTCACCATGACCGGTATCCGCTTCTTATTTCTTAACGAGCATCTGACATTCCTGAAAAATACACGCTTTTTTTAAAAATAATATCAAAGGACTATAAAAAAGGACCCTTTCTCTCACATATTCATCTCTCTCTCTCTCTCTCTCTCTCTGTCAACCTTTATTAATAAAATGCACTTACACAGAACGTGAAGACCTCCTGGGTACTACGGTCCGTAGTTTGTAGCAGCATGCTGTTCGGGTCCACAGGGCGCCCCCTGGACTCCCTGTGATCGGTGATCGTGACAAATCCACGGTTAATCCTTATCCGATGTGTGCCGGCGGTCGTACCTTCGGGCATCAATGTTGGCTAAAAAATGGAAAAAAATTACACTCTACAACAAAATCCTGAAAAACCGAGTATACGACCAATGCTACAAGTTGGTGTAATGATGGTATTAAGGAGTGAAAAAAAAAAGTGAGTAAAAAAAAAAAAGAAAGAAATTACCTTCTTTACAACCCTCTGCTGGCTGGTGATCACTAGAGGGTTACTAGCGAACGCCTTTGTAAGCCAATCCGTCCCCATTTTGGCCACTAGCTCGTTGAGACCAACGAAGGCTGGTGGAGCTTTCGACGTTCCAATCACTGGAACGCTGAAGTTGATAGCTAAAAAAAGCACAATAATAAAAAAATTATGATAACCGCTTAATAATAATAATAATAATAATAATAATAATAATAATAATTAGAACAATAGAAAAAAGAAAAAAACTTACTGTAACTCTCCATATTTCAGCAGTCGGTTGAACAGGGGAGCAGACTGAGGACTGAAGTCGGGTATATCTTATATATACGGACGGGGCGGATGACAAAAAATATAGCATATGGTACTCATCAAATGGTCAACTTCAAGGGCTATTCCTATACGGGTGTTAACACCTTGTGCTGCGAAAGTGTGATTACAGATGAAGTGTGCTGGATGGTTGCCGACGGGAAAATGCTTGACGGGTAAATGATACAATAACTCGAATATTGGGTTTATAACATACAATGAGAGAAAGAATAATACTGAATAATATTGCTAAAGAGTAGTATGGGTTATACATGATAAATAATTAATAAATGGTCAATATAATGAATAAATGGTTAATACAACAACTTATATAAATCTAAGTTTAAGGGACTGAGTGCTGCAATCAACACACTGGCGAATGGTATAGATTCCAACTCCATCATCGGTTCTTTCGAAAACAAGACCATTTCTGCAGTCTCCGCAGGTGTAAAAGACTAGAAGCTGACGGGCCGTTGTCATGGCCTGCTTAACGCTCATCACTCTAGGAGCTCGAGGGTTCGTGGGTTTGGTAGGTGCGTCCAGGGTTCTCTCATCTTCAGTAACGGTCATAACGGGAGGGGAATAGTCAAGCCAAGGGTTGGTGGTAATGGAGAAGCCAGTAGGAGCCGACATGTGTCTGCGTGTTCAAAGCTTAGAATGAATTGAGGGTGTGGCCAAAATGTCTGGTCATGTACTTTACAATAAACGAATCATCATTTCTAATGGACATCAGAAGAGCCACGCGGCTGTCGAATCGGTGACCTTTACACAGCTCGCGCAGCATCCAACAACAAAAGGGCCCACATGTACTTGTATCATAGCGCTGGTGGCGTACAGTGTTGAATTTGAATACGGTACATGCGCGCTTCAGCCAGTCTATAATATGATCTGACCTCGGTGCATCTCCAAAGCTGTCAAAATAAATCAACTCTCCGTTCTTACAATGTACACAAACCCAATGGGTACCAGGACCCGACGATATGTCAAGATTAATAACAAGACAAAAATTCTTTTTACGAGTCAGGGGTAGCTTATCGCAGGGAAAGCAACCAATAAAGCTGGTCCGAGTATACTTGTCTCTTTTTAAAAGAGCTTCAATCTGGAAGTTATTCATGTGGATAGAATTGTAGGGTTCCTCTGTCTATCGAGTTCGAGGTAAGACTGGAATTCACCCAGCACAATCAGTTGAAGAGGTTCCGTTAGGGCTCCAGCAAATTCAAGACGTACTGATGTGGTTCCGGAAGATGCCAGTTCAAATGTATTGGTGTTATATGCTGATCCTGTAGACAAATCAATGACATGTATACTGCGGGAATTTTTGAACATTTCCCAACTTATACCGTTATCTCTACCATTCAACCCAAACCCAAGCGCTTCCTTTTGCGAAACGAGGGCCTGTGTATACTGATCCCGTTCGAAATCTAGATTCCAAGGACGGGTGGGGAATGTTATACCGTTATGGTCCACCCACAAATTTTTCAATCCAAAATTTTTAAATTCAAACGGATCCTTTTTATAGTCCCCAACGAACGCTCCTGAGGAAACCAATCCAACATAAAGTCTACGAGGGATTTGCACTCCATTGAAGCAGGTAATTTCCTGGGTACTCTGGGTTCCGATTGAAATGTTAAAGTTTTTACATACATGTGTACGCATGGGGAAGAAGGCATTTTCTCCACTATTGAGTTTCCTCTCCAGTGTAGTTTGAACATCAGCATACAACTCATACTCACAAATGACCAATTTTATAGAGTCAATTACAAGTTTCCAGTCAGTGCCTTGGTTAGCAAAATCGTTCAAGATAAAGCTATCGGGTTGCCTGTGCAATTGAATTTTGAGATCGACATTATTCAACATGAGTTTACCACTGGTACAAAGGCCTAGATCCAGCTGACTCATGGATTGTATGATTTTACCATCTCGGTGCAACAGAGCCTTTTCAAGATATGCAGGATTTGTAATCTCCGAAGTTCCATTATCAACCGCAGAATAGCATCCCATAGTCCCAACATTGTACGTTTTATCACCCATCTCCCTATTTAGTTCATTTAGAATGAATGAGCGGTGTGAACCCACACTGCCCGTATCTTCAACAACTATTCCATTTATCGATAAAGTAATCTGCTTCCAGATCGTTCGAGGAAGGAATTGGATTGGAATAACTCTATCTCCTGCTCCTGCCGCCCCGTCAAATACGAAGGCAGTCCCATCAGGACGTAGAATGGAATAGTTTAGCTGAACGTATGAGCGTGCCAAGTTAATAAAATGTGGTTCTTTCTGAATTCGAAAAACAAAGGGTCCATTCTGTTGAAGAGAATTTTCCAAAGAAATATCCCGGAAACGTGTAGTTTTTACACCTATACTAGTGTGAGGGCTTGAGAACCAGTCCAAATCTCCGCAAAAAGCAAATTGAGACTTATCACTTATGGCTTTCATAGCAACCACTCAGCACGAGTGTACACCAACAAATAAAACTTTTTACATTTTGTTTCATAGTTTATACACTCCTACACCACGACGTCTGCGTTTACCTGAAGAGCTGGTTGAAATTTTTCTCTTTTTACCAAAACCCTTTGTTGCGTCGGCCGCCTTTTCCAGTAGATTATGTGTACCCTCCTTACCACGTTTCTTTAGCACCTCTTTCAATTCCACACCCTCAGCCAAGTCTTGTGCCGCCTTGGCACCTGTTGAGAGGACCTCTTTACCTACAGCCTTGCCAACAGACTTTAGCACAGGGACTATATATCTCAAAAATGAAGAAAAGAACCCATACCCTCTATGGTCATATACACCTACATAGTGATTTCCGGGAAAGCTACCCCCAGTTTGTGAATTGAATACATGATCCCAGTCAACTGAACTTGGGTCGAATTCCACGTACGCAGGCATGACACCACACACTAGAGCGTATGGTATGCAAATGAACTATTTGACGTGTCGAAAGTGTAATATACAAAACGTTGTGCCAAAATTCATACGCAGATCTTGACCACGTCCATCAAGCAAACGTAGAGAAATGGCACTGAGAGGATGAGTTGAAATGAGGGGTCTATAGTGGATTTGTGAAAAGGATCGAGAAAAGGAAGTACCAAACGGTACATCTCCCAATGGAACAATTCTTAATAGATTTGCCTTCACGTTACCCACAATAGACGGTTCCACTACAGAGCAATATACGAATATAGAAGAAGATGCATTTGAAAAGTCCACCAGGTATTTGGCAACGGTATTAGTGTACATTATGTAGTCTTCAAAACCCAAGATATACTGAAGTTCCTCGGAAAATTTCACGGATATAACATCTTCACCCATTGACAATCGGATCCTCGAAAGCAATTCATCGTGCTCCAACTTTAAACCATGGGTCTCAAACCCCACGATTTTGTTGGTAAGGGCTTGTGGCGGTAATACAACAGTTTCCATGGCTCGTCTCTCCATTTCTTTCCTTTCCTCCTCCATCCTCTCATATTCCAATCTCAATCTTCTTTCTTGCTCTATCCTTCTCTTCTCTTTCTCTTCCTTTTCCTTCTTCTCTTGTTCCTTCTTCTCTTTTTCTCTCAGTTCTTGCTCCTTATTCTCTTTATCTCTCAGTTCTTGCTCCTTCTTCTCTTTTTCTCTCAGTTCTTGCTCCTTCTTCTCTTTATCTCTCAGTTCTTGCTCCTTCTTTTCTTGATCCTTCTCTCTGTCCTTCTTTTCTTGATCCTTCTCTTGCTCCTTCTTCTCTTGCTCCTTCTTCTCTTGCTCCTTCTTTTCTTTATCTCTCTTCTCCTGCTCCTTCTTTTCTTTATCTCTCTTCTCCTGCTCCTTCTTTTCTTTATCTCTCTTCTCCTGCTCCTTCTTTTCTTTATCTCTCTTCTCCTGCTCCTTCTTCTCTTGATCTCTCTTCTCCTGCTCCTTCTTTTCTTTATCTCTCTTCTCCTGCTCCTTCTTCTCTTGATCTCTCTTCTCCTGCTCCGTCTTCTCTTGATCTTTTCTCCGCTTGTCTAACAGCTCTCGATTCATCTGTTCTTTTCTTGCATCCTCCTCATCAGCCCCTCTCTTATTTAGTATGTTAAACACGCTGCCTTCTCTCAATTCCTTATACTCCATATCGTCAGCAGAGCGCTTAGACCGTATGCGCCCATCGACAATTTTCTGGCCATTCGCCAACGCCTTTTCTATAGCGGCCAACAACGATCGGGGGTCGCGATAATGTCCTGGAGGGATAGTACCAACCAACTGGAGACCATTTACATATCGTATAGTAATTGTCTGATATTTAGAGAGCTGATCAAACGAGTGTGTGGTTATAATTTCCGAGAGTCCACATTCCCACCTACCGGTTATACAAGGGAATTCAAGGGGTTCGGGAAGAAAATTGGTAAAGCTACTGCTCTTATCTCCCTCACGAGCACTGCTCACAAGAGTAACATGGAACTCGTTCAATGACATGGCAACAATGACAAAACATGAATCAACTTCACAGTTTTATAATGTCCGTCTCCATGACCCAAGAGTCAAATTCAGGACCATAGTCCTGCCATCTAACCAAAGCCATACGTTTACCATTTACAGTCTTACGTTTGAGTACCGCAGAAACCTTGTAAACGTCATCATTCTTTGTTACTTTTTGTAGTTCTTCCTCATAAAAAATACCCTTCACCAACTCGTTATTCATATCCTCAATGTGATATGCCGTGGGATTCCCTCTCAAAACCTTTTTAACTCTAAACAATTCCTTTAGCCACTTGCCTGTATAGCCCTTCTCAAAAATACCCCTCAGCTTACTTATGACCACCAGGTCACCCACTTTAAACCGCATATTTTGTGCTACGCTTGTGTCAGGTTGTGGGACCCAATGGAATACAGGTCCAATAGAATTTGGACTTGTACCCAATGCGGAGTGTATTGTATCATTATAACCCTTAACCACATCCTCCAAGTAATCTATCCAATTTAAAGTGTTACGATGGGTTTGAATACGTGCTAGTCTATTCTTAATTGTCTGAATAGCCCTCTCCGCCATTGCCGCCTTACTGGGAGAGGAGACAAGAGCCACTTGTGTGATCTCTAGTTCCTTGCAATATGCCGTCATCTCCCTATTAAAGAACTCTGTACCGGAATCTGTCAGCAAAACGTGTGGTTGGTACTTGGTAAAAAACTTTTTAAATCCAGCAACTACACCATGTGGTGTCTTGCTCTTCAAGGGTTCACACCACACTCGACGGGAATAACAATCTACGGCAAGTAGAAAGTACCTATAGCCATCATTGTGTGAAACTGCGTAGTTCATATCCGCCAAATCCGCTTGAACATGGCTCATAAACGATGAGCCCCACATTTTTCTCCTCGATTATCTCTTACGAATGGGTCGGTGAACATAATACGATTCATGTTTTCGTAAAAAATCTCGTACTTGTTCACGTGAAACACCCTTTTTATGTGCTTCCTTGTATAGGTTACTTAGTGACGTATAGGCAATGGGACTATTCTTATAGTCAAAGAAAAGTTTAGATAGAAACGAGTCGATATCTTCGTACCCGGAAGCCATCTCCCCTATATCTCTGAGGTTTTTTAATACTCACTCCTGAAGCTTTTCGGGTGGTGATCGGAGACCGCACACGTCTAATTCTTCGAATTGGTGGAGGAGTTTCTCTAGCTTTTGGTGTTTCCACCGCCGGTGTCACAAACTGATGCCCTGGGCTGATCGGTCTACGTACAGGCGTGCGCGCGTGTTCTCTGCGAGGTCTTACCGTACTTCTCACCGCTGATCTAGCCGGCCTGGTTTCTATTGGTTCTGGAGTGGCCTCCTTAGCGACAGCACCCGGGTGACGGTAATCGTTGAGGAAATCAGTGAACACACTAGCAATGCGATTATATAGTAGAATACGCACTTCTTCTGGTAACTTTTTATCGTTAATTATCGATTTCAAATTATCATCCAGGGAAGAAAGTTTGGATACAGTTTCCTCTTTCTGTGTAAAATCTGGAGTTGCTGCAACAGGAACAACCAGCTTACGGAATGCCATACTGTAGACTGCGAAAATTTCAATTTGTTCTTCTATTTATGAGGTAATCACCTAGAGCTATGGCTACTGAAGCTAACAATGGTAAAACCCCATGACCATGTTGCACAAGTTCATCCCGGGCCTTTGAGACGGATCGAATTTTGCCTAATTTAGATATAGTCTTCATGTGGGGTTTCAGAGAGGTATACTCTTTCTTGTACATTGGAACATTTTTACGGGAAATATTATGAAGAAACTCAACAAGTTGTACAATTTCCTCTGGCTTGGCCTTTTTTACAACACATTTACAATTCTTACTCTTAACTAGACGTCTGAATAGTGCAGCCAGCTCCGCCAAATGCATGCTCGCAAATGAGCAATGACTACTCACGTGGCAAATAATATAGTTTATCTTCGGTGGGAAAGATTTTCGTGACAAGTCTATGCCTTGGGTCAGTCAACTGGTGATTATCTATCAATAAATAATTATACGGTTCTTTACATACATCCTCATAACTATCAATGAGATACTTGCTGTTTCGGGGCCAAATCTGGTTAGCCAAGATCCTAACTTGTAACTTGTCGCATTTATTGGTTGTGAGCACAATATAGGTAGAGTTGGCTCTACTTGTGCGTTTACCATGGAACAAATTATGAGCAATAAAAACCACATTCCAATGCTTGTGATGCACAAATACAGTGAAAAGTGTAGTTAAAAAGTTTTGATCAATATCCTCTGCCAGATCATCTATCACTATCAACTTATTTTGCCCGGGAAACTCTTCCAAATCCTCAACATTAGGTTTGCCTTCGAACATGTGCACATTTTTAGCCATCTCATCGAACAAAGCCTGCGAGTGTTTATAGCAATAGACAATGCAGTCTATCGGAGGACCTTCTGTCATATTGTTTACATTATCCAACAGTTTCTTAACAAAGGTTGTCTTGCCAGAGTTAGAGGGTCCAGACAGATAGAGACTGAAGGGCTGCCGCAACACAAAATGGTTCATACTCTCAACTGCGCCTATTCACTGGCACCTATAGTTAATATATGGATCTCCAAGGATTACCCCTCAAATGGACTATCATCAGGAACTGCCCAATCTGCCAGCCTCCCCAGATTTGTGTGGGAATAAATGGGTGAGTTGCTACTTTGAAAAAAAAAAATATATATATACACTTTGAAAATACATATAAATGAACAGGTTTAAAAAAAAAACACATTAACACTGACACATGGTAAACCGTTGGAATTCAAGGCGTCCAACAAGGACGTCGCAGAATGGAAACAATGCGATTTTTTACACTTTTTTTATTTATTTTTAACATATTTTAGATATCGTGTGCCCATCCTCTGTGTCTGCCCCTCCATGATCTATGGGAATGGAACCTGCGTTAGTGATGTTCGCATTGAAGGATGGGAGCGCGAAGCGCTGGTGGGATTTGCTGTATTCCAGGCGATTCTCCTGTTCGTGATCCTCTTGATCACTCTCTTCAAGAAAAAGTGATTGTTGAATAAACCATTGTTAAGTCCTTCGGCGTATTCTAAGAATTAGTGCCAACAGAAATAAAAGGACAGCAAAGAATCCATGGTATCAAGTCACACGTCCCTAAAACAGTTGATGAAAAAAAAGAAAAAAAAAACATCCAGGTGCATTCGCCTAGAAAAAAGATGCTATAACAAAAAAAAAAAAGGAAATAAAACATGTGCCAAAAAATAGAAAAAAAACTTGCTAGTTCACTGCTTTTGTATAGATATTCCCAGTTTCTGGATTGAACATCAGCATCATCATTGTCGAAGGGTGAATAGCCGACACAGTTTTCTGGGTACTCTTCGGTGTAGTTTGGGTACTCTTCGGTGTAGTTTGGGTACTCTTCGGTGTAGTTTCCATGCATCCTTCAGGATGAATTTTTCCAAGATGACGAAGGAGATTTGAACGGTTAGAAAAGCTCTTTTTACAGTGAGGACAACCGCTCTTGGTGGATGGCTCCATCAGGACTGACTTGAAACATAGTTTCATCTTCTTTTATAGTCTTGATTTTTTTTTTCATTTTATTAATAGGATTGTAGGCTATGTGATCTTATTAATAGGATTGTAGGTTAACACATGTCTGTTGTCACACTTCTCGAGCTTAATCCCCTGCGCAAGTGTTGCTCGTGCGCGGCGCACACTCAGTATCAAAACACTAATTGGATATCTCTTTTTAGTCACCGGCTCAATTCAAATCGCGCAACTGTTGTTTGGGGTCACGTCCATGTCATCTGCCAAGTTTTTGGCTTCATTATTATTGTAGAACATTCTCTCACATAAGGATCTCCTCTTTTATTTTTATTTTTTTTTTCACATATTGATATCCTCTTTTTTTCATATATTTTGATCTCCTAACGTTTCGGAATTTCAGCGCTTTAGCCAGTGCCTATTAGTAAAAAAATAAGGTGTAGTATAGGTTTTTAATTTCAGAAAAAATGAAGGGATCGTTTGACCAAATTTCTGAGCATATTGAGCAGAATCAGAAAGATGCGCTGTTTAAGCAGGGCGACATCTGGTTGTGCCCTTTCCTGCAGAAGGAAATTCTAAATAAACTACCTGCTTCTGATTTGGCAACATTTCGGCTTGTTTCTAAGCAAGCGGATGCTACTGTACGGTCTCTCTCCAAGAGACGGTCAGCCCTGACCAAGCTCTTCCCTGAGTCGGACAAGTACGATACCGTTACTTGCGACTTTGGGGATGGTAGCAAGGTCGTTATTGACCTTGATGGAAGGGACTCGGAAAGAGTGATCATCCTGGAGAACTGGAATATGAAAATGAGATACCAGCCTCCTATTCTTTCATGCTTCACTGATAATTGGAACGGGCGTATTCTCAATAATTCCTTAATATACGACTTGAAAAAGTCCTTCGATTGGCTGTTCACTGCCATTCTTAACAAATTCGATGTTCGGTACATGCCCAATACATACGCTACAACAGACAACTCTTACACCCAACTGATAAAGTGGGTACCTACGGTGGGTATGACTATGGCGGCCGACTCTGTTAAAGAAGGTGGCAAAATAATCGTTGAGGAAGCCTCTAAGGCTAACACCCATATTATGTTCGACACTGAAAATACTTCGGATGAGCGTATGCGCTTCATGTATCAAACTATTGACCACTGGTCATTCGATATATGTAATGGTGTGGTACACAAACCTGTGGAGAACAGGAATTACTACTGGCACATTTTGGAGAGTTTGGGCACACTAATTTCTACTGCTCGCATGAGCAATGGGATAGATGCACCAGGTTGGTTTTTTTTTCAATACATAATTACCAATTAATTTAAACTACAAATCACAGATAATTTCAACATTTTTTTGTTCAGCACCGCGCCACCCAAAGCTCCCGAAATCATCACACTCGACTAATAAGGGTATGGTATGAGTTTCTTGTTGAAAATAATAAATTTTGTTTCATAAAAAAAAAAAAAAGTATATAATGTTACTTTTTTCAGAATCGACTACTCCACGACTCCAATTGACACGTTGTTTCTCTCTATCTCTCCCCTGTATTGCGTTTTTTTTATGTACCGTGGTATCATGATTTATATGCTAATTAATAAAATTTTCAGGAGATGGAGTACATCATGGAGGTTATGAACCATTCCTCATATGAGGATGTTCACAGCTTCGCTGTGTCCGCCGTCGTTTACGGTAAAGGCGTGATCTGGTTCGACTTCAGCAAGACTACCCCTGAATCTAGGGAAATGATTCACCAGGCTCTCGATCAGGTGGCCGCCGAGGTTTACCACGATCATCTGGAATTTGAGCCTATGGATGACGATCAGTACATTGTGTATATGATCAGATATGATGGTAGAATCAGCGTTCAATGCTCTGCGGAGCACTGGGCGTATCTACAACGGTTTGTCGAAGGTGAGTCTATTTCTTTCAGAAGAGAAATCAACTGTAGTATTATAAGAAAAAACAAGTGAAACCAAGTATAGTATTATAAGAAAAAAATTATACATGCTGTATTTTCAGATTCTTCCTAATCACTGACGACTTCATCAATTGGAAAACATCTATTATTTATTCGTATTTATCGTATATTTTTCTTGTACCGTGGTATCATTTTTTATTTGCTAATTAATAAAATTTCAGGTACTGAAAGCTGAGGACACTGAAAGCTTGCTGCCAAGTATCACCAGAGGAAAAAATCCAAGTAAGAAAGTGACTTCATTCTACGGCGTGCTCCACGCACACCTTGAACTTCGTAGGTTTACAGTGTGTCAGTGAAAATAGAAAGCCACTTTTTTATTAATTCTAAAGCCACTTTTTTATTAATTCTAAAGCCACTTTTTTATTAATTCTAAAGCCACTTTTTCTCACTATTCCAGGACTTTTTTTTTGGAGACTTTTTTTTTCTTCAGTACTTATTGAAATTATGTATTTTTCAGATCTCGCAGAATACTCAACGAAATACACCCCCCTATTAGAAGATCAGAAACACAAAGCAAGGAGGAAACGAGAGAAGAGGTATTTTTCTTATACACATCTCTTGTTATGGTATGAAAAAAATGAGTGACAGCTAGGGTGCTCAAAGTTTCAATTATACAAAGTGACCTCATTCAATTCATACATATTCGCTCGGAATTCGAGGTGTGCACCAAGCACACCGTTGAATGTAGATCCCCACGTACTTCTATTGTTTTCCAATTGCCACAAATTTTATTTTTTTTTCAGGTTATTGAAGTGTGCAACAATTGATCCACAACTATTGATACAGAACAATTGCGTGGAAATCGTCCGAAGCGTGAACTATCGAGTCGGAACGTGAGTCTTTATTATTTTTTTTTTTTCATTTTTTTATTCGGTAAGAAGAAAACATTAGGAGAAAAAAAACTAATTATTCTAGGGTGGAACACCGGGCATGATGGGTTCTTTCAATGTTGATTTTGCACTAAAAAACACACGTACCGTTGATGTGTCTCAATCTTATACACTGGGATCGTTTTCCACGTTCATATCCAAGAGCTTGAATCTCACTAGTATAACCTCTAAGATACGACTAAGAAATCTTGATGGGGCAGTAGCTGTGGGACTCATTGTGGACATTGTCCAAAATGCAATTGATTCTTTGCTTGATAAGGCTATCAGGGAGCATAATATCACAACCCCAAAGGACGAAATCCGCTATTGTGTTTATTTGAAACATCCCACTATGAACGTTCTCTCAAAGAATGGGGTATACTTGGCACCACGTAGTAGACTCCAAAATACGGCGCAGGCTCTTTTTGCAGAGTGCCAAAGGGTCATGCAGAGTGCAGAGGGAATTCAACTGGACCAAGATCTGAGCCTTACGGTCACCTTGAGACCTGAGACCTCATGGGGAGGTGTTAATGAGGAGGATAACTTGTGTCTTCTTGATGCTGTGGAGCAGAGTGTGGCAGCTGTGAACGTTCAAATGGTGAAAGATAGACTAGTGGGGAAGCATAAGTATAGGACCTTGCCATACAAAAAGGCCAATGAGTTTCTTGACCGCATCAACAACGACCGGGAGTACATGCGTGGGCAAGCAATCAAGAGGGGCTACGAGCATATATCAGGGTTCGATCACACGGAGGGGCGGCTGATGGATCTGGACGACGTGGCTCAGCTGGGACGTGGGTGTAATGGGGTTAGGCTGGCTGTCTATGATTATCATACTGGAGCACAACTCTTCATTGAGGCGAATAAGATTGGTGACCCGATTGCGCCCATACTATATGATGCGACCAATCAACACTACACAAAAATGCCACCTATGAGGGATCATTTTGATGGTACTGTTAGACCACAGCTGAAGCACATGTGCAAGTTGTGTGGTGTACTAGCCGGTGCAGTCGACTATCACTTGAACTGCCCACACAAGTGCAGAAATTGTCAGAACCACCACGGTGACTGTGTAATGATGCCGTATGAAGAGAAGAGCTGCTTGACGTGCCACTTGAACTTTCGAAATGACCAATGCTTTGCAAACCACTTGAAAAAGGGGAAATGCCTAGCTCAAAGGTACAATTGTCTGGGGTGTAGCAAGTTGTTCTTCAGTAGGGCCATGCCTGAGACTGAGCACAAGTGCGGCCAGGAGAAGTATTGTGGCAAGTGCGGGACATATTGCTCTCTCAAGCACGTGTGTGGTTGGGCACCTTTCACCGAAGATCAACGGGAGAAGGCATTTAAAAAGACGGAGAAGTTCAAGTTCATCTTCTACGACCTGGAGACGAGCCCGAACACTATTGAGGATGGGGAAATTAAGTGGAGGGACCGACATATTGTAACACAGGCTGTAGCACACATGGTATGTAACGTGTGTTGTGAGGACAGGTTCTGGCCAACAAACGTGGTTAGACCTGCCAATCAGAACAGTTGTGCATGCATAGAGGGACCAATTGTTTTCTCCAGCACCAGTTTCGAAAAACACGACGTTATTGATCGGTTTGGTGAATGGCTTTTCTTTACACCGGCAGTGACCAATGGCTATACGGTGATTGCACACAACGGCAGTAGATTTGATTCGCATTTTCTCCTCGATTATCTCTTGCGGAACAAGGTGACCCCTCGAACCATCTGCAATGGACAATCGATTTTGTGTATGAAAACCAAGAGGACACGTAGGGACGGTCCGGTGTCGGCTGTCGCAAGTGTGTGGAACATAACCGAGCCGCCCGAACAGAGAGTTCAGAGGATCAGTGAGCTGCGCATAATAGATTCATGCAATTTTATTCCAATTCCGCTGGCGAAATTTGCATCGACTTTTGGCCTGCAGGAGTCTAAAGGGCATTTTCCAATCTTTGCGAATACGCCAGACTTTGTGAACAATACGCAATGGCCTGGACTTCAGTTTTTCAATGCCGACAACAAGAAGGGGAAGGAGAGAGATGACATTATGTCTTTCTTGAATGAGATGAACGAGTCTGGGACACCATTCAACATGGAGGAGGAGATTATCAAGTACTGCACGCAAGACGTGAAAGTGCTCATGGAAGGGGTTCTCATGTGTAGAAAAATGTTTGTTGAAACGGGGAAACACGATCCCTTCGTCGGAGATCTGACCCTTGCCAGCGCTTGCCTCAGTATTTTCAGAACATTCCACAACTCGGAGTTTATCTGTTCCCTACCTGAGCGTGGGTACCGTCAAAATGAGCGGTACAGTGAGTTGGGTATAAAGTATCTGGAGTGGCTTGCGAGGGAGGAAGGGCTACAAATTCGACATGCAGAGAACGGAGGGGAGCATGCGGTGGACTTCCGAGACGGGACCAGAGCAAGACTAGATGGTCATTATGTAGACGATACGGGGCAGAACGTTGCGGTGGAAGTGAATGGATGTTTTTATCATGGGTGCACTGTGTGCAAGAGGGCTCATGATCGCAATCCGATGAACGACAAGACCTTTGGCGAACTACATGAGATGACTAGGCGGCGGGGGGCAAAGCTGGAGGCGGCTGGTTTTAGGGTGCGTAGTATATGGGAGCATGAGATACACGATCAGTGCAGAGTGAACAAGGAAATGGGTAAATTTTTCAAGACGTTCCAGTGTAGGGGTGTTCTCGAACCGAGGAAGGCGTTTAAAGGATCGCAGTCACTACAAATTCGTATTTTTTATTCGCTTTTCATTAATTGTTCAAGTATGTGAAGAAACGACGATTCCAGCGCCAAAGTACGGCAAAACGAACTCAGGGAGAGAAATCCCTGTTTATGACTTTTACTTATATACCGTAGTTTATAATTGCCCGTATAGAGTTTCATAATAAATACCCTGCAGTGATAAACCACGCGCCAGGTGTAACACTGCAGGCTGTTCACTCTCCAAGTACCCCTGGCAATTGCATATATGCACCGGCGTCGGTCATTTATCAAAACTCATTCCCATTGATTTCTCTCCCTGAGTTCCATTTTATGTGGATTTTTATGGGCTGCATATTGTTTTATAAATCTGCTTGCATCTAATAAAAATCGAATAAAAAAGTTGATTTTGAAGTGACTGCCTTCCTTTAAGGGAGGGAGAACACAAAGTTTCAGGACGTTTGTTGAGCCTGAGGAGGGTCAGCAATTGTACTATTATGATGTGACGAGTCTGTACCCGTTTGTGTGTAGTACCAGTGAGTACCCACTTGGAAAGCCGCGGGTGATTTATGCACCTTCAACGCTGCGGCATGTACTGTGCGCAAAAAGAGTGTGTGCAGGTATGTGAATGGTGAATGTGTTCGTGAGACGAAGATTGTCCAGAACTTGAACCACCGAGGGCTGTACTTTTGTAAGGTTCTGCCTCCAACTGACTTGTTCATCGCACTGTTGCCTTATCGGCATAGTAACTATCTGTTCTATCCACTGTGTCGCAGATGCACTGAGATCAAGTGCGAAGGTGACAACATTGGCAACTTTGTCTGCGATCACACCGACGATGAGAGGGCTCTTACCGACATATGGTACGGGGAGGAGTTGCAGATGGCCTTGGACAGGGGGTATAAACTGGTGGAAACGTACGAAATCTGGGCACGGCGACAGTTCAGTAAGGGTACAGTAGGTGATGGTAAGATGGTTGGCGGATTGTTCAGCTCATACATGAACACCTTTTTCCGTTGCAAGCAGGAGGCTAGTGGTTTTCCTTCGAGAAACATGTCCGAGGAGGAGAAGCAGGCTTTCATGACCAACTTCAAGGAGAAAGATGGTGTGGAACTGTGTAGGGAAAAGATGGAGAACCCTTGTAAGGAGAAACGATTCATCGCAAAAATGTCTCTAAACTCACTTTGGGGTAGGATGGGATTAAAAACGGAGCGTACTTCTGTGACTTTCTGCCGAACAAGGCAAGAAGTGGACGCTATTTGGTACTCACTACTCACCCACTACAGAAATTGTGGGAGACCAAGCTCTGGCAGATGGGGATGTGTGGATGTTCCGCACAAAGGAGTGTAAGGAGGTACAACACTCTGTTGACTATGGTAGTCTGGCTGTGGCAATAGTGACCACATCAAGAGCTCGCATTATTCTGACTTATCTGCTCATGGAACTTGGAGAGGAAAGGGTGTGCTATTGCGATACGGACTCTGTAATGTTCACTGGTGGAACCCGGGAGAGTGATGCGGTATTAGCGGGATTCCTGAGACGGCATGCTGGTAGTGAACTGGGAAAGTTGACCAATGAGATCCCCGAGGGGTACGAGGGTGTTAAACTAATTGCGCCGGGGGCTAAACAGTATGCACTGCGTGTGAAATACACAGGCACTGACCCTTCTATGCCACCCTTCATTGAGACTGTGAAACTCAGAGGAATTTCGCAAAACTTCTCTACCCAGAGTTTGATCGATATGGATGTGCTGGAGGCACAAACCATGGCGTTGGTGATGGGGCGGCAGGAGCTCCAGGAACCAGTTCGGGTGGCCTTTTCCCGGATCAAGAAGAATCTGGGCCAAATATCATCCGTGGATATGATCAAACAGTATCTGGCACGAAACTGCAAGGGAATACACAAGGACTTTATGGTGTTCCCCTACGGGTATAAGCAGTGATAAAGTATAGTATAACGGTAGGGAACATGTCAACAGTACTTTTTTTCTGAGTAAAAAAAATCACATTAACAATTCTACATCCGCTCAATCAACTCGTCCAATCTTCCATCTTATCTACCCTGCCGTTTTTCGACCACCTCACTATTTATAGGTACTTTTTTATATAACTATTTATAGAAAATAAAGAAAAAGAAAGAGATTTGATTCACCCTGATTATATATATATAAAAAATTTCAGCCCGGCCGAAATCCTCTCTACAACCTCAAGAATTCCACCTCCTTTGTACATATTCAAAGACTTTGTTATACATGTCTCAGTTGCAAATTTTTAATCTTTCAGTTAGTGACCCATCCGTAGCGCATCTCCGGATACCTGCCAGCCGAGGGTTATTCCAATGCTAGGTCCCCCATATGTATATATATATATTGCCCCTATTGTGAGTACTAGTTAATTGTTTGTAAGGTAACGGGTAGGTCATTAATACCCCAAAAACAAAGAGACATATTGTTGTTGTTTTTTCTTTCTTCTCAATAAAATATACTTTGTTCATTTATTTGTATTTATGACTCGCTCAAAGGTCTAACATACCTTATTTATTATCTTGTAACCTTGTACCATTTACTAACACCTTGTTATTTTACGTCTAAATATTTTTTTTGTAATTTATACATTTTTTAGATGACAGGTACTATACTTTTGCGATCGGAGGAGCTTACGCTCTTCTACAGAGCACTCAGCCCGTTCTCAAACCATCACCCATGCCACTTTGTTCTACCTGTCCTGGGAAAGATGAGGGGATTCAACTGCTCGGAGCAGTTTTACATGTGAGTTCTTTCTTTCTTTTTTTTCTTTTTTTTTTTGACTTTCGAAAACACAGTATGATTACATTATTCAGGTACCGTAAAGCGATCGAGTTTGGAGATCTGCATACAGCCAATCAGATATTGAAGATGACCGACCCGGTCCAGATGAAGAGACTGGGAAAAAGGATCAAGGGATATGACGAGAAAAGGTTTGTTTCTTATAATCACAAAATACTAAGTGTAGAAAAAATTCTGATAAATATTGTATTGTTTAGATGGAATAGAGTGAGCCTGGACGTGATGTCGGAAGCATTAGAAGCAAAGTATACACAGGATGAGAGAATGAGGATCGCCTTGTTCCTCACAATGGGAACAAGGTTAGCCGAATCATCACCATACGATTTAAAATGGGGCATAGGTACTCTTTAAAAAAATTGAAGAAAAAAGGAGCAAAAATTACAAAAAAAAAAAACTACGTTGTATTCCAGGACGAGCACTTGGATCGCCGGATGCTAGGGAACCCCGCCGTTGGCGAGGGAAGAACCAACTGGGGGATATACTGACCCACCTCAGAGACATTTTGTGGAGTTCACCTCTCTATATGTATACTCTCTTCTTACTACATTAACCTAGAGTACAACACAATATATACACGTTATTAAATATTCATTTTTTTTTTAGGGACGAAAGGAGGAAGGTTGAAGAATGGATTGCGAATGAGGAGATTGAAAAGTTTTTTGTGTATAATGAATAAAATTGTTTTGTTTGAAGGAGTGAGAGAGTATGTGTCTAGAGAGAGGGTACAGAGAAAGAGTGAGAGAGCGTGTGTCTAGAGAGGCTACAGAGAAGGAGTGAGAGAGTATGTGTCTAGAGAGAGGGTACAGAGAAAGAGTGAGGGAGCGTGTGTCTAGAGAGGGTACAGAGAAGGAGTGAGAGAGTATGTGTCTAGAGAGGCTACAGAGAGAGAGAGAGAGAAAGTGTGAGAGAGAGAGAGAGTTGTGCCACCCGTGTGCCACCGGTGAGCGGCGGCTGCGGGCGATGATCCCCTCGGCGTGACCCCGTGGCGTGACAGGCGCGCGAGGGCGCGCGGCGATAGAGGCGCGCGGCGGCAGTGGGGACAGACAGGGGGGGGGCCGGATGGCTACGGCCATATAACAGCTGAGCTTCTCCCCCCCAGGGAAAAGGGGGCGTGGCTTGGGGGGGAGTGGTGGCCCATAACTGTAGTTAAGACCCCGCGCTGGCGCGTTTCACAACATAGCTGTGTTCTGAACTGGGGTGAAACATGCATATAAAATTACAAACAAATCTTGCAAACGACAGTTGGAAACAGAACGCAGAGAGAACTTTACGGATCTAGAAAAATAGGAAGGAATGTCTTTTTATCTTTGTCTTTTTGATTGGAAACGACGGGTTTGATCATCCTACTGTTAGGATCCCAGCTTTTCCTCTAACTCACCAACAAATTAATCACACAGCTGCGGATCCTAAGGTGCTCCCTTTTGATTAATTAACCCCTGTCTTCTCTCATCCTTTTCGTTTCATGAGAGAAGACTTTCCAACTAACAATTCAGTGTGCCAAATGTCGGGCTAACAGCAGGTATACTAACATACCCGATAAAACTATTGTACTCTATTTTATATATATATTGTACATGATTAAACACACACTCAACAACATCAACTAAGTTAGGAGCCCGGGCAAGCTTTTAATTCACATGGCGACCGCTAAGGGCTGGCTCTACTTCCACCAGAGCCAGAGAACCTATACCTTGCCCTTTTGCCTCGTCCGACTCTCGACAAGCTATCACAATCTCCCCACATTCTACCGATATGCATCAAACCAATTGCATCTATAAATATTCATCCAGCAAACTGCTCAATTGCTGATTTTCTTCAAGATATTATGCACCACGCTGTGTATTCACAAAACGACGAACACCAAGGAAGAACAACGAGCTGCACAAGGATTGTCGTTAGTTAGTTTACCCAGTTAATAGTGTAAGCTGGTGCCCATACCTAGCATCATCGTTAGTGACTGTTTTGTTATCACTTATTCAAAATTGTTCTATTAGCAACTCAGGGACAGCCCGTTTTGTGCTAGGTCGTATTCGTTTGTATTTTAATAAGGGCCCAGTTCGGCAGCGTAGGAAGTTGGGAGGTAGGGCAGGCTGTCGAATGACCACAATTTTAAGCCATTCGGGTGATATTGTAAGTAATTACTGTTCAATAAGATATTCAATAGGGTCCGTTGAGTATCGAAGTCCCATTCTTTTGCCGTAGTATTTTTGATAACTCTTCGAGGAGATATGCTAGGCTTTTAATTTAAATTATTGAGATTGTGTATTTATCTGACAATTGTTGAGTTTTGTTATTGTGTGTGTAATGTATGGAGGGCACACTCCGAGTACAAGTATTTGAAATTTTCATCGTTGAATTTGTTAGACCATGGCGGATGCGTTTATCTTGTTATTGTTTGTTTTGGCACACTGAAAAACTGAGTACACTCCTTTTGTTCATCATTTTTTTTAACAACATCATTGGATTGCCGATTTTGATGCCGACTGACTAATTATGATGATTACAGTTGATGTGGATCTAGGTTTGCTGGTTTACTAGTTCTGCTCAATTTTGTTTGATATTTGATATTCTTCAGGCTTTGCTTGTTTCACTGAAGCTCTTTCATTTTCATTCATTCTCCATCACAAATTGTCTATTGACTGAATTACCGGTTTAGGCGACGGATTAGAATATTCACCGGTTTAGACATGAGCACGGGGGCCGTGCTCCTTAGGGAAAGGGCATGTTAGGATCCCAGCTTTTCCTCTAACTCACCAACAAATTAATCACACAGCTGCGGATCCTAAGGTGCTCCCTTTTGATTAATTAACCCCTGTCTTCTCTCATCCTTTTCGTTTCATGAGAGAAGACTTTCCAACTAACAATTCAGTGTGCCCAATGTCGGGCTAACAGCAGGTATACTAACATACCCGATAAAACTATTGTACTCTATTTTATATATATTGTACATGATTAAACACACACTCAACAACATCAACTGAGTTAGGAGCCCGGGCAAGCTTTTAATTCACACTACAAACAAACACGAAGGACTTGGGTTTTTTCCTTTGCTACCCGTAGTGTTTTGATTAACAGAAAATGTTGACGCTTTGTCTCAGAAATGGTCATTTTGCATAAGTGATCCCAACGGGAAACGTTTTCAAGTGAATTTTAAAAGACATTGCAGCTGGCGGGGTCTTAGTTTTGGCATAACACGGGTCCAACATAATCGAACTAACTGTTTGCCCCATGTAATACATTTTCGATGAATCAGGGGAAAAATAGGTTTATACTCGATCGAACCAGTCGACTGAAGGGATTTTTAACATTTTTGATTTTCTTTGCCCTATTTTAAAAACAATGCTTAAAAATAGGGCTCTCGGATGAAACCCAAACTATGTGAGCGCTATCGCGCTAACAAATGATACGCACAGTTTAACGAACATCTGCTAAGACAAAGGAAAAAGTAGCTAGACATGTTACCCCATTTTCGGCTATAAGCCTGTCAACTCTGTGTAGCGACCTAATGGTAAGATCCATGTAAAGCTGACATTGTGAGTGCCCATTGTGTAGAGCAGAGAGATATTTGTAGCATAAACTAGCAGAGCGCAACAGGTAGAGCACTGGACTATGAAACGAGAGGTGGCATGTCGTAGGTTCGAATCCCACCCGAGACAACAAATTTGAATGTTCCGTTTCTATTGGGAACAATAGAAACTTTATGAAAAGAGTCGTTAGAGCCTAACAAATTTCAAACTCTTCTCCTTTATATAATAAGAGCATTCGATCCATCCCTCTATTAAGTTAAAATGGTGTTACAGTATCTGGCCAAATTTATGGTGTCTCGATGTATGCTGGATTTTGCTTCCAAGTATGGCTTTAATTACCGTAGATTGGCACTAGTATTATTGATAGAAGAATAGCACGGTGCAAAACCGATCTATACCTTCACGCTCAAAGAAAAATCGGTGCAATTTGTGTCTTCGTGCTGAGACCTTTATTTCCACTCCTACTGTAGCGAGTTTCAAAATCCGCTTATATATGGAACGCGAACGTGCACTTGAATTACACTTTCGCGCTTTCCACGTTCGCGAACTTGCACTTAAAAGCTCTGTGAAACTTGGAAGCAAAATGCGCTGTTTTTGCCATACATCGAGACCCCCAGAAACGCGGGACCAAAAACCGTTACGAACGCGCGACGTATGCTATCACGCCTCCTCGACGACAAAAATTTTCAACAGGATTTTTTTTTGTGCCAACGGAACGGAATAGAGGAGGCGGAGCGAGACAATGCGCGTCACTGTAAAAGGGAACCAAACGCACAATTTTTAGCCCATTTTAGGGTCCAACCCCCTATAAAGTCAGTATACTGTAGTTGATTATATGTGATTTAGCCGCGCACTATTAATTTAAAAGCTTCAATAAGAGAGTGTAAAATACGTTTACAGTGTTCTGTGTGTTTAAAACCGCCAAATTTGGCAGCAGTGGAGTTTAAGACCTATTTTGTGATGTTATTCTAAATCACTACTGAGTGATTCTAATTCAATACCTTCGCATGCAACTGATAATAACACATGCTAGAAAACATACTTTATTTTAGTCATACAAATTGTTGCTCGTAATAAGTATATGTGAGTTAGGTTGGAGCAGAGCTGTGGATTATGACGGACAGAATAACACAGTGTTTGGCCATCGTTCCGGGTACTCTCCTCGGCTCTATTGTAAAACTACCTTCTCATGGAAATCTAGGCATCCCAGAGCATTTTAGGCGTCAATGGAAGGGCCAATCGTCCCATGGAAATCAAAATATACCCGACATGTTGGTCTCCCGACTGTCCTCTGACGACAGTCCGATAGAAAGCTGGCATCAGCAAAGTTTCTCGTTGTTAATAGAGCCGGATGGGATAGCTATACTTTTCGGTTGGCATTCTCTTGGGACGGTTGGTTGGGTCGTTGGGTCTCTTGGGACGCATGGTTTTACCTTAAGTGGGACGGTACTTCCACAATAGAACTTACAGGTATGCGTATGTAAATCAGGCCACTCTAATATGTCTTCATGAACTGATTGAATGCAACTGCATACGCATAGGTTCTTAGGTGCTACCTCTCACACTATGTCGAGGCACTGTATGTTGCATGTAACGTGATTTGGTGACCAGTCGGTGATCATTTGGTAACCAGTCCACGGCGTAATTCGACACCGTGAAACTTGGCGACATCGCCGCGCCCAAAAATGAGGGTCCGCCACAGCGGTGCCGCGCAATCCCCCTAAGGTGCGCGGCGGGTGCGCCGGAGTGCGCGAATGGTAAATGACGCACCTCCGGTGGTCTTAGGGCGCCTGGAGCGACGTCGCCAAGTTTCCCCAGTGGAGGAAGCTTCTTCGTGGCAAAGTCCTCAAATGTTCACCAAATGGGATGGCTAACGAAAAACAGATAACCGTCATCAAATGGTGGTTTCTCCATGTCCTATGACCATTCCGCCAAGAGTCGAACTTTGGTCAGCTATTAGGCAGAGACCTCTGTACCCATTACGTACAATTTACTGCAGTTTTAGACAGAGATGTATCCGGCTATCCATAGCAGGGTAAATCCGAAATTTTAAAAATCAAAAAATCTTTACTTTTCCATATGGAGCAATGGATATTGAAATACTAATGTTATTTATTTTCATTTATGCAGGTATCCGCGGAAATAACCCTTTAAAAACCGTCCCTTGCACATTTGAGTTAGCGCATGCTGGATACGCCGCGCGGTTTGACATGGTACATAAGCCGCCCAAGAAAGAGCACCGCCTCATTTTTGTCGTATGGGAATGTTTTGGTTTATTTTTACCGAATTAACCCTGTTATAGTTAAATAAAGTAATATTTGTAGTAAAGTAATAAAGTACCACGCATTTTGATGGGTATACTTGAGAAATGAGCTCAAACTTTAGCGAAGTTCTCATAAAAACTGGTAAAAATACACATTTTGGATGTTTCATGTGAACCAAAATGTATTATTATGTTCTTAATATTTTTAATGTGTTAAAAATGGCTGTGTGAATGTCGTTTACAAATTTTATGTGGATTCGAAAAGTGTTGGACTTAGAAATTGTCAAAATTTGATGTCACATGGGCGCTGACCTCGTGAAAAGCAAGGAAAAATAAAAATCCAGACATTTTTCTCAGAAACTACAACGAACTGTTGGGTGCTGACTATTAATGATATGTTTAAAACAGTTGGGAAAATGGCGCTTAGAAGTTTGGAAAGGATCGGTGAAGAACTGGCTTCAGGAAAATTATTCAAAGTTTGGAGTCGTTTGGCCGTAAGGCCAGGCAAAATAAAAATCCAGACATTTTTCTCAGAAACTACAACGAGTTGGTAGGTGCTGACTATTAGCGATATGTTTAAAAGTGTTTGTAGAATGGCGCTTAGAAATTTCAAATCGATTCATGTCGATTTAATCTGTTTAAATATTCATCAAACTTAGGGCTAAAATGGCATTTTTGCGATTGCTCCAAATATTCAAATAAACCTGTTCCCGCCAAAAATTTGGTAATTTGGTATGCGGTCGTACGTTAAGTCTACCACCCGAATTTTTGCCATTTTTCCAACTTTCCAACTGTGAAGCTGTGCACAGTTGGTAGGCAGTGGAAGTTGAAGGGGCGAGGTCATATTTCGCGCGTTCGTTGCGGTTTCGTAAATGCTTTATTTTCCTATTAATTTACTAATTGCCTACGGTAGTTTGGTTGCAATTATGTAAACAACCTGACTAAATTTTTTTTCCATAACATCATTCAACTTCGTAAAAATTGTAATTACTGTGTTTATAAAGCCCACTAAGCGTGATGAAACTGTAAACTTGTTTTAAAAAATATCATTACTCTAAAATATGCTAACCTATCGCAATTTGTCGCGATGCTTACTGTTTAATGGGGTTTGTAAGTATGCCGAAAAATTTGTCATTTAAATTAGCTATACTATTTTAATTAGCTAGGGTTAGGCCCACCGATGTCTAAGCTAATTGCCAGAACCATTGCTAAACACACACGATTCTAGAACCTTTAAAAGACTATTGAAATTGTCAGAAACTGCCCAAATTCTAACAAATTAGAAGAAAATGCTATCACTGTCGGGTTTAAGGAATATACCTATATTCCTAGAACGAATTAATCAACACATTCATTCATAAATCTTCTAAAAACGGCCATTATAGTTTGCAGCTATATCTACCCCTTGGAAAAGACTTGAAGAAGCCTACATATTAAATTTATTTTCACATTTTCACCTCTGGTATTTCGTGTGTATCGTTTCTTTTCAACTGTTATCTACATCGTAGTATATTTGTTATGTTGTCAGAGAATTATTGCTGTGACTATTGTCACAACTAGAAACGTATTCAGTAACAATCAATAATACTAGAGTCTAGAAATAGATTTGTCAATAATTACAGTACCTATTTGCATGCATGTACGGTAAATATAAACCTCTGTATCAGTTCCTGATCTTCATCAAAGGCTGACAGAGTAAGCCTTACGACAGCATCCTGATCTACAAAGAGGCGGGCGTCCTCTATAATAAAGCGCACAAGTTGGCAGAGTTCCTTAAAACTGCCAAATGCCTGACAGTTCCTTAAAGCGAAATACCGGCCAGTTTCTGAAACGCATCGAGTACTCCCTGATTTACTATGCTTCATATGCAAATGAGCATAAATTAGAATAAAAACTAGACCCCAATTAGACCCATATTGCATAAATGCATAAGAATGCAAGTACTTGAGATGCGTTTCAAAAACCGGCCGGTATTTCGCTTTAATACTGCTCACGGTGAACGGTACCGTCTCCAAACCGTAGTGTGGATAGCTCTGTGGTGAGCTTAAGTGACCAGCGCCGTAGTGGAAGAAATCCCCGCCGCCTGCAGTACGGAAGTGGCCTGGAAGCCCCCCTACTCTTCGGACTTTATAAGCCAAGACCCAGACAGACTACCTCCGTTTATAACAAAAAAAGGTTCTATAAGAAGTTCGTTCCAAGCTTTGGCTGATACAGTATATTAAATTCATATTGTATTAGTCAATTTAATTATATCAGTATCAAACATGTATGAATGCATCCTCAGTGAATAATCCATGAAGCAAACCTGTATTTAATCATTTTCACAGGCATGCGCCCGTGGCTTATCTACAAAAACCACCATGTGCGTTACATGAATTGCTAGCACGGAGTACTTGTTATGATTACTTGTTCATAATAATGTGGCGAAATGTACTATAAATTTTTGAAGCGCATTCACTTATTACATGTATTTGATGCTATTATCTAAACGCCTTCGTATGGCGAATGCCGAATGGCATAGTAAGATACGTTGCGGCTTTCGATTATAGCATACTACACTAATACTAATACAAAAGACAAATGCTACTGTAACTACGTTCTCTGGCGCGCAGTGCGGAGACGCGGAAAGAAAAGAGAGGCGGAGACGCAGAAAAGAGGTTTCTCTCTGTCTCGAATTTTTTTAATGCAAATTTGAAATCTTTTCCCGTGGACGCGGCTACGCATTTCCGCGCTGCGCGCCTGAAGACCAGAGAAGAATCAATATAACATGACTCCGAAGCGAGCGAGCGAGAGATGAAAAGCGAGGACTTTAGCATCTGTTCCTTGCCGTAATTTTTGCAATTACCTTTGAAACTACGTTTCACATATGCATAAAATAAAATATGTGTACCAGAAAGTCGTCTCGGGCGGCGTAGCCGGCTGGTTTTCTATATATGAATATTTTATTAAATAGTCGAATATTCCTTTCGCCTTTATTATATTTCACGGGTTACAAAAGTTTGAGAAAACCATGAGGATTCAAGATATGGTTTCTATGGATGAAATGTGCCTTATATGCACCTCTTGGGAGCTTCCTGGTTTCCGGTGCATTTTATAGACTTTAAAATTTTATTTGAATATTGTATTAAATAGTCGCCTTTATTATATTTCACGGGTTACAAAAGTTTGAGAAAACCATGAGGATTCAAGATATGGTTTCTATGGATGAAATGTGCCTTATATGCACTTCTTGGGAGCTTCCTGGTTTCCGGTGCATTTTATTGACTTTAAAATTTTATTTGAATATTTTATTAAATAGTCGCCTTTATTAAATTTCACGGGTTACAAAAGTTTGAGAAAACCATGAGGATTCAAGATATGGTTTCTATGGATGAAATGTGCCTTATATGCACCTCTTGAGAGCTTCCTGGTTTCCGGTGCATTTTATTGACTTTAAAATTTTATTTGAATATTTTCCTAACCGGTCGGAGCAATAAAAATAATTTTTACCCAAAAGGCCCCTGTTTTTCGTCATTTGTTATTTGCGCGTAGGCTCTGGGACGCTGTACTCTCCCTCTCTGCACTTCTCTGCACTCTCGTACCAACTGTGTGTGTGTGTTATTTTTTTTACTCTTTTTCACACTTTGGTTGTAGTCGTATTTCAGTGTGCATTGTATTTTCAAGGAATATCTGAATCAAGTATTTGTGGGCCGTATCTCAACTGTACATCAAAGGATTCATATTTATTTCATTTTATTTTCAGTGCCATTGGATATGCCGTTGCCATGTAGAGGAGCTTCGTGTGCGAGTGCCGCTTCTATTAAGAGGGCAAAAGATGGGAAGCCCGTGTGTTCGAAGTGTTTTATTGAAATGTTCGAGGAGGTTGGTTGCTTCATACTTCGCGTGTTTCTCGTGTGGTGCTTCATAGCCAATTAGCTGACGATTCAAAACAATATTCGAACTTGCCGTTTTGCATACAATGTCGTACAGCCTGTCGTTCTACAGAACGTACAATGTCGTACTACAGAACGGACTTCATTTTAAATGTCCGCTTTCCTTTGGGACATTACATTTACGGCCCTTCTCGACAAGATGGAATGATATAGCTTTATAATGATATAGGAAACTGAAATAATCATAAAAGACCACAGAAAAACTACCGAAAACACCATTTGGTGACTATTTACCGGCCATTTGTCGACCACTTGTTGACCACATCGTGACCAGTTACTGACGATTTTCGGGACAACTTGGCACCACTCTAGTTCATCAAGTGGCCACAAAATGGTTTGGCCCACGGTAAAAGCGAGAGCTGTCGTCCAAATGGTTCCCCCCGTTTCATATGTGGCTACGTTATTATTTATGCCACTTCAGGATGTTCACCAAACGATTGTCAGTACGAAATTGTTTTCTCGTGGTGAAAGAGTAGAGTTTCAATAGGTGCGTCTGGAGGAAAGGATTCTACAGTACTTGCTTATGTGATGAAGGTACTTTGTTATCAGTTTTTTTCGGATTTGTTTTGCACGTGTATGTGGATTGTATGGTGGTATGAGGTTTTATATTTATATCATGACTTTATTACACGAAACAACCCGTTATCGATTAGTGCATTGCTTTATATTATTTTCGTATTACATGCTAAATGTTTCATGGCGACGGCTATTTTATTTGTAACCAAGACTACTTTTAGAAATTAAACGAGGAACGTGGCTATGGTCTGGAACTCGTCCTGCTCTCGATTGACGAAGGAATTAAGGGCTACCGTGATGATTCGTTGAAGGTATGTATTGTTTTTGCATGGGTGTTCATAAGGCGTCTGCCATAGTTTTGTTTCGTAGTCCATCTACCTGACATTGTGACATTATGTAGATATTTATGTTTGGAAGTTGGCCTGACCAATCAGCGACCGATAAAACTTTCAGCAAGTTTCCCGAAGGTAGTGATACCAATCCTGTTGATAATTCTACTTGTTTAGGCCGTTGAGCGCAATCAAATCGAGTACAATCTACCGCTCACAATCCTCAGTTATCACGATTTGTATGGCTGGACTATGGACGACATTGTGGCAAAGATTGGAAAGAAGAACAATTGCACGTTTTGCGGCGTTTTTAGACGACAAGCACTTGATAGGTTTGTACGTACATTGATTGGGTCAATTGGGTGGCACATTTCTTGAAATCATTGTTTTTTTTCTGATTGCAACTTGCAACTTGCATAAAGCTGCGCGGTGCGCGCAAAATCGTGCACAGCCTGTCGGCCTGGTTGACTCAAATCACTGGTGGCCCGCCACTAAGCTAAGTGTAATTTGCGCTCTGTATGTATGCTCTATGCGCTGGTTAGTAGTAACTGTATTTCGACGCTGGTATGATCAAATGTTTTCTCTAGATAGAACCGTATTCATTTGAATTTGATCCAACTTATTTTTTTTATATTGTGTTTTTAGAGGATCATACAAACTGGGCGTCACAAAGCTAGTGACTGGTCATAACGCGGATGATATGGCGGAGACCGTGCTTATGAATCTACTCAGAGGCGATGTGGCCAGACTTCAGAGGTACGCCTTTTATGTCATTTATTAAGTAATGTTTCAAGATTCGTTTAAAGCGAATGTCAAACCAAAATCCATAGAGGTTCTATACGCTATCAAAAAGCCGTAGTTTAAAAAAAACGTCGAGTTAGCACACGTCTAGTACTTTTGCTCTCTAGTAATCTTTCTCCTCTTCCTCCCTTTTCTTTGCCGACTACTGCTGCGTTGCGCCCCGCGAATTCAAACGGCCCTGTGCTTCAAGAATTCACTGTTTTTGAGCACAGGAGACCAGACTCCCATATCGAAGGAAATTTTTGTGGGGTTGAAAATTGTTTTTCGTCTTACCTATATAAAAAGTATTTTTATTTTATTTTCACTATACCTTCAAAACGTAAGCTTTCTTTGAGTCCGACGTGCGAAACCACATTGATATTCCCTTTAAATGAACACAATCACTGTTTGTTGATTTAATGCGAAATCTATCGACGCCACACGTCGTACTTACTGTGCTTAGATTTAGTCAAAAGAGCCGTGTGCTTTATTATGACAGGCGGACAGGTACTAATTTTGGAAACGCGTAGGAATTACGTACCAATTTCGGAGCAGCGTAGGAAATTATCGGGATTCGAAGTTTCTACTTTTATATTTTCGGTGTACGTGAGTAACTAACATCACCTGTGTCGTAGATATATTCGATGTAGCATTGTTTTGTTATGCTGTAGCATGTATACACTGCATGTTGATGTATTTATATTTATCTAATCTGTTACTTTCTAGATGCACCAATATTTGCACTGGTGACGATGGAAGCAGTCTTCCGCGCGCCAAACCACTAAAGGTCAGTTTTATTTATGCCTAGGGAATAACAGTGTATTGTTCGGGGTTGCCTAGCTAATGTTTGGGAGACGGTTTATAACTTTCCGTTGATCCTTGTGATTAAAGCGAAAGCTTCAGTTGTGGCCTCTTTGTAAGTAAGCATACATTTCCGCTTGGAGCTAAAAGAGGAAGACATAGCTCACTGCTCACTTTGTTTGTACACGAAATTTTGCTTACTTGTGTAGTTTTTACGTTAGGCTTACATTTATGCGCAACTTGCATTGCAGTTGTCGGTGGTGCTAGGTATTAGGTTAGGTATAGGCTTGCCTTGCGTCGCGAAACGGGAAATTATTCATAGTTTCTAATATTCTATATAAGTTTATTGAAACATAAACAAATTAGATGGAAAATGTAGATGTATTAGGGTCAATTTCTTTAGTCATACGTAGAACAGTAGAACGTATAAGCATAATACATATGTGATCGAAGATATTATTATACGGTTTTTGTTTAGTACTGCTTCGAGAAGGATATTGTGATGTACGCTCGTGTCAACAAATTGGACTATTTTTATACGGAGTGTATCTATGCGCCAAATGCTTATCGGAGTTATGCGAGGTTGGCGCTTTTCACTTTTCACTTTTCATTGTTTACTTAATTGTCTGATTGTCTCTGTCTATACTAAATTAGTGTCTGTAATGTTGACGTAGGCCTGCCAAATCTCCTGTAGAAAATGATATTATATATGATGAAATGATGAAATTTTTAGGATGAGATATGATGAACGTATTTTATGTTAATAAATAGATAAGGATATTACTGGTATGGTAATGGTAGGCCATTATAATCCATGCCATCGCGAAAAATGAGAGAAATGCAACCTTCGTTTTAAAGGTTTGTTTGAAGTTGGCCGGTTGGCCCACAAATAAAATAAGTATTCCTCTCTTGCTTGCAGATCGTTCATAAAGAATTTGGAGCGTATCCGACCACGAGCTATTCTAGACATAATAAAGAGTGGCGAGAGTCTGCAGGTGAAGAGTGAAGTAGCAGTCCCACAACTTGGAAACTGTCAGAGGTATCTTTTTGTTTAACTTTTTGTTCAAACTTCTGTCCGTTATTCGTTTTTGTAACTGTGTTTGCTTTTGTGTATATACATTGCTTCACTCTAACCGCTTTTATGTTAATACCTTACAGAAAGAAATAGCCAGCTTAGGTTCATGACCGGAATAGTGTAGGGACTAAGGGACTATGTTCTACTGAGTTTTTTTCCAAAAGAAGAAATGTGAATTGCATTCAATGCATTGGGTGTTGATTTGTGTCTTTTAAAAGGTGGGCGGTCCATGTTTTTATGCCTAACCCAGTTTCCAGTTTCCACTCTGCACTTGCGTCTTTGTACATTATTTGCTAGTATTTCAATTACAGATGTGGTTATATCTCAAGTCAGAAGTTGTGCAAAGCCTGTTTATTAATCGAAGGCCTCAACACGGGCAATTTGGACTTAGGCACGAAGAAGGTTTGATTTACTGTATTTCATGTTCACATTACGGGCTTACAATGTTACGGTTAAGAACAACGTATTTTTTTTACTCACCTTGCTTTGCCTTTGTCCGCCATGGGCTCTGGGCTGTAATGATTGTGTAAATTGTTTTCTTTGTAAGAAATATTGTATTTTTTAGACAAAGTCATCTGTGAACCCATCAATAAATGGTGCTGTCAATGGTGAGGCGAAAGTGGGATGCGGTACAAAGGGGTCGTGTGCGTGCAGTGCAGAAACAGCCGACGGAAAACCTACCATCGATTTTTAAACTCGAGGTTTACTTATTTAGTGTAGTATAGCATTAGGACATAATTTGTTTCTTGCTTGCCTTTTTGGTTTAGATTCACCTTTGCAGTTTAATATCTGTTAGTCTAGTCTTGAGAGAACGATTAAGAAAAAATATGTGAACTGTAAGAGAACATTTCATTTATTACGACAAAACACTTGGTTTAGATACTTTTTCGCACAAAAATAAGATGCAAGCAATATCTTTGTTCCCTTTTCCTTGTTAGGTACATGTGATTGTTAAATTGTTGTGTTAAAGCGAAATGCTAGCCCCTTTGGAAAATTTGCATATGATAAGCAAATCCTATGTATCCTATGCTAATTTTGTTCGATCGTCCACGGTAATCGTACAAAATTAGCATAGGATACATAGGACTTGCTTATCATATATGTTCCAAAGAGGCTAGCATTTCGCTTTAACCGCTCTTTTTAGGTAAGCCAATCGTTTGTACCTCTTGTTTTGTTGTTTAATGTTATTCACTTGATTGGTTACATTTACATTCTAACGGGTACTTGCGTTTGTTGTTTTGTTATTGATACATATTTATAATTCCTTATTGTTGAGGCTTTTATTGAAAAGTAAATTTTTCAAACATTTATTGCACATATTTCGTAAATGAATTAAATGGGCCATGTATTCCCGTAAAATTTAACCCATTTATTTCTAGGTAAATCTAGCTACTGTAAGGGAAGGTAGTGGTGGTTTTCATAGTATCATAAGACACCATGTGACTATTAATCATTTGCAAACAAATCACACGAGAAAACCAGGTATACTTTCCCTTTAAAGTGCTAAAAATTGACTCATACGAGAAAATTCTACACAGTTTAGAATTAGTTGATTCGAGTAATCTGCACTAAAACAGGGCTAATTATGCTTATAGAAATGCCTAGGACACGGACAAGTTGCTGTGCTACAAAAGTGTTAGACTCCCGCTACTGTTTATGAATAAACTGGCATATTTGGAATTTCCTTGGATTTGATTAGATATGATTGGAATCTATTTCAAGAGTGTGTAATGTAATCTAAGCGGAGGGGCTTGGGGTGACTTCAGCACTCCCGCTCGTAGCACCGTGTGCGGGGGCAGGGGTTGGTGTATCCGTGGGTACATCTGGGGGAGATATACTCGGTTCTTCAGGCTGTTTGGAATCCAAACCGATGTCATGCAGGGTCTGAAAAGTAAATTAGTTGCACATGGGCGTATGGTACGAACGTAAATGTCTTAGGTATGAGATAGAGATATTAACTTGAGATAAAAAATTTATGAAACGTGTATTGGTAAAAAAAACTTATCTAACCGACCCGGTTGGCTCATTTATATCGGAGCACTTGTGGCTTATAAAAGATTGTTAACTCTAAATATTTATAAAAATGTTGAATAACCTTTGGATCTCCAATCGTGTATGTAGGGTGACTGGGGTGCGGGCGGAATGCGGCTTTGATGCTCTGGAAAGTAAGGTACAGTACACACCCATTCTATTACGGTACATTCCAATTTTAATTCACGCAGTGTGCGGCTGCTCCTCCAAAAGCTCTGAGAAACATCTTTTGGGTACGTTTTAAACTGTTCTTTAATACCCCGTAACCTTTGTTTTTGTATATTCTCATATGGAGACTGACCCTGTTTCCCTGAAAAGGGATAGGCCGGGTGATGGGGCTAGTTCTTCTAGAGGTCACTCCCCAAAAAGAAGGGAAATTTCAGATGTTTTGGGAATGCCTGAGGAGGAAGTTAATAACTTGATTAAGTCTGGAATGGGGGAAACTGGGTTTCAGCTTGATCCAGAGAGTGCTGGAAAACTACTTTCGGCATTTGACAAACTTTTGACCTTGGCAAAAGACGTAATATCGGGAAACTCATCACTGGTAATGGATGCTGTTAGAGAGGAGACCCGTCTTCGTAGTCTGGTCATTACTTTGCCTACTAATTTGCCTAGGTCTGCTTCGGGTGCTAATGAGGAAGAGCTTGCTAAACAGAAAGTTGCTGAGGAAACGACGCAACAATTGCAGTTGCGTACCATGTTGAAATTTCTTGGGGTAAACGAAGCACCAAAGGCTTTGTATAGAATGAATGCTT
Organism: Pelodera strongyloides; assembly: GCA_036852015.1. Taxonomy (NCBI): domain Eukaryota; kingdom Metazoa; phylum Nematoda; class Chromadorea; order Rhabditida; family Rhabditidae; genus Pelodera; species Pelodera strongyloides. The sequence continues at coordinate 2,730 of JAANDG010000815.1, read as the reverse complement.
TCTTGTGGAAATGTGAGCTGCCTTCTCGCCATGCAAAAGGGATGGTTCTTCGCAATAAAATGAAGCTCAGAAAGACGGAAAAGTGGGGAAATGTGTTCATCAGGGAGAGCCTTACTTTGAGCAGAGGCAGCGCCAGAAAGAGCTACGGTACCGTAGGAACTATTTAAATGAAGCGGGTGGTAATGGCGAAACGTGGCAACTTAGAGGAGATAAGCTTGTGTGGAAAGCGAACCCAACTATCGATAGAACTGCCATGGCTATGACTGTAGTAATTCCTGAAGGTTGGACTAGCAAAGGGCCGCGGTAGGTGGCAACGGCAATTCTGGCACTACTCAATCTGCTTTGCTTCCGGGAAACCAGTAGTGAACAGTAAAGACAGGAGGGTATCGGTTATTTACTCCAACATACGTAGTCTTCTCAAGAACCTTAATCACGTACACCATATATTGCTTTCTAAATTCCCAGATGTATTTATTCTCGTTGAGTCGTGGTTGAGGAATGATATTAATAGTGGTACTCTTCTTTGTAATGATGATTATAATTTGGTTCGCTTTGATAGGAAATCTTGTAAGGGTGGGGGTATCTGTGTCTATGTTCACCGGAAGTTTATATGCAAAGAATGCAAATCTCTGGCTAATGCAAATTTCGAAATTTTGTGCGTAGACATAGAAGACATTGTCCTTTTTTCAAAAGTGCGTTTCATTATTGTTTATCGATTACCCGGTTGTACTGCGCATGCAGATTCATTATTATTTGATGAAATCATTAAAGGGAGAGGCTCACGAGAAAAAAGTGTTCCCAATTTCTGTACGTATGTAAGGAATTTAGAAAGTTACTGTGAAAACCCATTGCTTGAGCCTAGACTCACAGATTATTCACCAGCAAACAGTTCGGTCAGGTACCGAGTCAGAATCAATTTTTGCGCTTTTAGGGATTCCAGTATTGAAAGGCCTTTTATATCGTAGAATGATATTATTCGTTTACCATTACTATGAAGAGAAGAATGCTAATGGCTGATATAAACGTAAAAACGTTTCGGACTACGGTACCTGGCGAACTGTTTGCCGGGGAATAACTCCATGAGTTCTAGATGCAAAGAAATGCGGTTTTCACAGTAATCTTTTGGAAATTCCGGACATTCTGTGCAAGTAAATTGAGGAAAACTTTTTTTCTCATGGGCCTCTCCCTTTAATCTCTCAGCATCAGGGATAGATACTATTTTAGTTGGGGATTTTAACATTAATTATAATTTCGCTAATCCAGCACCCGTTATTGCCAAAGAAAAGGATTTCGGAAATTTCATAAATTCTTTGGGTTGGTCTTTCTTCGTAACTGAGCCCACAAGAGATACTCGCATTATTGATCATTTATTCAGTAGTTCCAATAGCCTTATAGCTGACGTTGTAGTTGACCCTCCTATTGGTTCCACAGACCACAACCAAATTTGTTTTGAACTGATTTTAAACCATAATATGCTCGAAAAACAGACACCCTCTTTGGATTTTAAAAATGCCGATTGGGACCAAATTAAATCTTCTCTTGATATCAACGGGTTTCTTTCTTTGGGTCGTATAACTCCGTTGATGATTTAGAGCAGCGTTTCTCGGACTATATACGTTTACTGATAAGTGAATTTGTTCCTCTAAAGTACACTGTAACCCCTTTCACACGCTTTCCTCAGTATATCAAAAACATTGTATATCAAAAACGTCGGTTGTTCATCCTCAATAAGCATTTGCATTCAAAACATATTAGTGTCCTTATAAAGGATTTAAATATGAAACTTGACAAAGCTTTGGAAAGGTTCTATGCGTATAAAGAAAAGAAAGTATTTGAGAATAAGTTTGGGAAAAAGTTTTATTCGTATGTGGGCTCTCGCATAAAAAGAAAATCATCCATTGGTGTGTTGCATGATCCGATAACTAAAGACTGTGTTTATGATAAGGTACAGAAAGCTAATCTATTAGGCATGCAATTTGCATCTGTTTTTGCTCGTGATGATCATCAGCTACCTCAGATGGGAAATAGATGTAGTGTTTATCAGCATCACTCACTACCCGTAATTTTCCCTCATGATGTTTGTAAAGCTCTTGGTAAACTTAAAAATTCCTTCTCTTTGACTTCTGACGGTATTCCACAGTTCTTTCTAAAATATTGCAAGCATGAACTAGCTGAGCCTCTTTCATTTATATTTAACATTTCTTTGGAAACTGGTAAAATGCCCAATTCTTGGAGAAAATCGATTGTAACTCCAGTTCCCAAAATTAATAAACTGTTTATCCTGTGCATTATAGGCCTATTTCGATTAATAGTGCTGTATGTAAATGCTTGGAAATGATAGTAAAATCCCAATTGTATAAGTTTATTGATAAGCTAAATTGCCTTCCAGATGAGCAATATGGTTTCACAAAGGGTAAATCTGTTGACCTACAAATGCTTGATATTCAAAAGCAATGGATGCTATCATATGAAAAGGGGGACTATTGATGTTGTTTATTAGATATTGCAAAAGCATTTCGATAGGGTAGTTCATACAAAATTAGTTTATAAACTAAGAAAATTGGGCTTTCCCGATCAGTTGGTTAATTGGCTACAGGATTTTCTTGCAGACCGAACCTTTTGTGTAAAGGTCGATGATATTTTATCTGTTGAATTTGACGCTATCTCTGGCGTTCCTCAAGGTTCTATTCTTGGTCCAATTCTATTTCTTCTTTATATTTGTGATCTCCC
>JAANDG010000814.1:0-54647 GCA_036852015.1 Pelodera strongyloides | reverse complement strand
TAAGAATAACGAAAAGGAACTTGTGGAAATGATTTTCGTGCAAAATGTTTTGGTTTTCAGGGCAGAAATGACGTTCGGGAGGTCTCGACCAAGGTGATTATTCAGCACAGTACCGTAGTTGTATACTTCCGATTGCAAAACGCGGAAGTAACTGAAGAAGTATGAATATTGGACGAAAGCCAAACTACGTTAGCACTATAAACTATGCACAAACAAAGGAAATAAAATGTGTGTGTATAGAAATGTGGGTGTACTAGAAACGTAATCTTTACGGAAGTAGTAAAGAAGATCATCTTCTACGCAATTCCTGAGGAACATAGACTTGGCCGGACATATTTTTTTTGTGGATTTGACTTTTGACTTCAGTCACATAGGACATTCACGTGATACATATCTACGATGAAAATACAACAATTTATAAGTTTTTGTGTTTTGTTGGTTTGCAGTTTGAAGTAAAAAAAAACTCGAAAGAACGTTGAAATGAACAACTTCCCCTACTAAACTCTTCATCATTTTTTTCTCACAGAAAAATAAAACTGGAATATTGTCGAAAAGCAAGAAAAAACAGTTCAAATGACGTTTATAGAAGATGCAACTTTTCAGTAAAACTAATTGGAGTGTTTTTTTATTATCACTAACATCCTGTGTAAGGAAACAATACAAAAAAACCAAAAAGAGCTAGCTCGCTGCGCGAAGCGGAAAAAAGATTTTCCGAATCTCTTTTCATTTGAGAGGAACAGAAGAAAAAATATTAGAATATATATTCGCAATACCGTTAGCTTTTGCATCAATTAGAAAGCTTTCACCCGAAGAATAGCTTGCACAGTATAAATATTCTAACAATAGCATTAACATCTATGTTTAATAACAAATAACTCAACGCTATGGCTATGGTATTTAAAGTTATAATAGACCTACATTATGAAGTAAACTCATAGAAGGATAAATTTGTAACTAATTTTGCCACTAATTTTTACTGCCTGCCTATTATTTGCAATAATTACAGTAAAAATTTGGAAGCAAAAAAATGCATATTTCACAGAATATATTATGAATTAGTAAATGTGATAAAGACTTCTCGAGAAAGCCACCGATTTAAAACTACAAAATCACCCTGCCACCCGTTTCCACGGCTTTGATATAACGGGGGAGCATTTTTTATTGATAGGCTACCAAAAATATGAGAAAAATGGATATATAAACCATAAATATTTCTAAATTTCGACCAAATGTCTAACTATTTAGACCACATTGCCGCTCTTTCCGTTGGTTGATTTGTTAATCGGATAGTGCCGTTATCCAGCAGTTCCAGGGCATTCCATTCGGGTCTAAACAGTCAATTATTCAGGCAGCTAATTGTAAGCAGAACCTTTAGGTTATAATTATGATACAATGTTCATGTCTAATGTCAAATGTTTAGTGGGCTGTAGGGTCACATTCAGAAGGAGTCCGACAGAGCAGCATCATCATAGAGCAGTCATGCAACGTAATAGAAAGCGCAATATAAAAACTAACATGTAGAAATCGGGTCCAAAGGCGGCTTCTGGTTTCTTTCGATCTCCGCCACTAATCGTATGTCCTTCTAGTTCCTTTTTGCTAGCGTGCCGTCGTATGTTGAAGAAGACATTTTGCGGCTTCCTCAAAAAAAAAATAGCAGAGTATATTATAGAAGGTTCGTGAAAGCAAACCATTATAAAATCCATGCTATCACATATATATTCCTGTAAACCTCGCCTATTCCTGTAAACCTAATGTTTTTATTTGGTGCTTTTATTTTAATCAGATTTACCTTTTCACGTGACATAGTTATTCATTGTGGTATTGCCTCGACAAAACTTGTGCGCCATTTTATGTTCGTAATAAATGTTAAGTTATGTTATGTTATTACAGCAAAAGGAAGCAGTAAGGTGAGCTCATACTTATCAACAGACAAACCTTCCTAAATAGGCGAGCAACCACCCGAACGTGCTCGTTGGCGCCGTGAGCAACATGGAATCGCAGTAGTGTTTTGCATAGACAAAGTCAGCACGACCGCCTCCCTTTGTTGAGAAGTAGATTTGACCCTAAATTGTAACCATCCACCAGTGTCTAGAGCATCATGTGCAGGAAAATCTATTTTGGAAGTTAGGTTGGCGTCACTCCCGAAGAGTGAAAAATTTCTCTGGAAATTCTCCATAAACATTTATTATTTCGAAAGGGGAACTGTGAGAGGTTCCGGGGTTCAACTTTTATCAAGGCACTGCACTCTGAAGCGACCTTGCATGTGTTTGTAGACTTTTTTTTCCCAATAAAATGAACTCACGTCAAAATAATTGTCCGCCGACTTATTTGTGTTCTGCGCCAATTTTCTTGCATATTTCATGTCGTCGCCCATAAAAAGTATTGCCACCTCTGGCGAATATTCCTGAAATTAATAAGAGATGTACTGATCAAAGTACATGCAACACCCATCTACCAAAGGTTGTGTTGGGCTCATTGGCAGTTTAATTCTGAACGAGAGTTTTCTGAAAGGTCGCTTCCTATGTCGTTGAAGCGAATTGCGAACCTTCATCTTCTTGTAAATGTGCTTAATGGCCGGTATCCCGAATACTTCTGTGGTCCAGGTCATAAAAGAAACTTGCAAAAAGTCCTTCCGTCGAACGTGAACACACATAAGATGTTGACGAGGCGAAGTTGCTAATCTACAAAAAGTAGATTTTCGTACTTCCAAAAAAAACAGCACAAGTAACAAGTAAAAACACCGAGAACGGAGCGTGTTGCGACAATTCAATAAGCTTTATTCACATACTGGATGCGTTATTTGCCCTATGCAAACACCATTTTGCTTGAAAACATTCTGACAAAGGTGTTTTTCTTGGTTATGATACGCTTTTTTCCGGCACATTTTTGTCCTCGCTGTTTTATATAGTAATAAATATTATAATATTATCATAATATTAAAAGAATCGATAAAAAAGCGTACCCCATTTCTGTAGCTATCGCCTTCGTAGCATCTACTGCTTCAGGTGGTAATTCCAAAAATGTGTCCACGTCGCTTTTGTATTGTATCCAATATCGCCAAGAAAACATGTACGGATTTGATAATTTCAGGTACGGCTGTTCCATTTTTGAAAGCCTAAAGCTTTTTTCTTGACAAGATCCATAAGTCAAATAGTCCATGTCCATACTATACACAATACTGGATGATGTAAGTTTGGCATGTGATATGTCTGTTTCGGGAATTTCTACAAAAGAAAGAAAACATTTATAAAAAACGTACCTTTCAGGGTCATCGTACTGACAACACCACGATCCACCAAATTTTACATCAGTAATGTTTTTTCGTGGCGGATTCTATAAAAGAGCGATGATTTGACACCACTACGTCCCACAGTACATCCACAGCTAGTAGAATTATAAATTTTACGGTAAACATGAAATGCTGTACAAATTTTACCATAGGTTGGAATATTTCCAACATTTTCGGGAAAACAGTTGAAAAATTGTGAAAAATTCGCGGCATTCTTTCTCGAACCTGTAATTACAAATTTAGCTTTAAAAACAAACGGTTTTCACCAATATTTTAGTTACTGTTCTTTCTAGTAATAAAATAATAAAACATATTATGCACTTTTTTCAGTCAAAAACATATCCGCGAGGTACTGTGCTATTTTTAGACTATTGTATGCATTTATTTCAAAAACGTTATGTCGCATTGAAATAAAACTTGCAATTCTATCGTCTTCGTCAATGTAGAACGCAGGAATCATGTTTTGTGATCGTGCTATTCCATATAAAGTTAGAAAGGTGAGCACCTATAAAGCTAGTAAGCTAATGTTTATAAAGTGTTTAAAGGAGGAGGCACACGAGTCTTAAATGTTCGCTTCCTTTCCTTTTTTTCGGAAAAAACATGGCAAATAATCACCAATAACATGCCTAACCAAGCACAGGAATACACTTTAAATTTACGACTTCGCGAGACCCATGTATTAATTTCTCACGTCAAATATTCAATTCAGGGAAAATATGGTAGATTTTTCTATACTTGGAAGGGAACGCATAGTTGTATTTGGCATACATGGAAACCCCATAATGGGGTTTGCAAGTATGCAACAATTCCTTGCAAGTAAGTACACGAAGTACCGTAGTTTGGAACTAGGTATGAATATATAACATGAGTAATTATAAAATCGTTCCAAGACTCATTTTTCGAAGACAAATTTTTCGGCATCTTGCAAACCCCATAACAGTAAAAGAGGCGTGCCTTTCTTTTGCGCTACAAAGTACACAGGCGGTTCGAACGCATATTTTCAGCAACATATTTACATATTAGCCCGGGTTGGCCCAGCTATTTACACGGAGGCTGTTTTTGGCTGTGTTCTATACACCACTTGCCCTGAAAAATAACTAGAGACTTCGGTGGTTTTTTTATATTAAATTTTTTTGGCTAAAATTTAATATTTACTTTAAAGTGCATTTCCGCGCTTTGTTCTGCAGGTTATTGGTGATAACTTACCATGTACTTTCGGTAAAAGGAAAGGAATCGAACACTTAAAACCTCCTCCTTTAACAGATATTTACAGCACAAATTGGCCTAGATTAGGCCCATTTGTGTTAACCCTTTCGAAATATCCCTTGACTAATTACAAAGAAAAAGTATCCCTTTACTAAGTGTAAGCATGATCTTGGTTGCAAATGAAAGTTGGGGTCTTGGGTGAGCGGGAGTCGAACCCGCATAGTCGGCTGCCCGGGCATCCTGTGCATTTGCACTTACATTTGATCAATTGTAAGTATATTGCTTGATTCTAAGCAACGTAAATAAATTACCATATTTCCAAGCTGTCCAGGCGAACATTTGTTGCCAATGTATTGTATCTGACCACGATATGTTATTGCATTTTTATACAACTCTAATAATGGGGCTCGTATTCCATTAACATCAAAATCCCATGAATCGTTCATGTTTTTATTTATCCGGAGCTGCAAAGAGTAATTAATATCTCAAGTATAATAACATGAAATAAAATTATATATATACCAGCCGGCTATGCCGCCCGAGGCGACTTTCTATTACATTTATTTTATTTTATGTATACGTGAAACGTGGATTCAAAAGTAGCTACAAACAATTAGAGTATGGATCATATGCAAAAATCCTCGCTTCGTTGTTCTTTTTGTTGCTCTAGTTCTGCATGAACTTGTAGTTTTTTCGTGGTACTTTGAGCTGATACGGCACACGCATTCCATATATGCAGCTTTTTTCGGGCTTATGTGAGGGGGGCGCTCGGGATGTGAGATGGCTCAGTGCATGGGAACATGAACTACTGAACCAATCCTACTTCCTGAGTGTAACGCACATCATCCAAACGTACACTCAAACAAACAAAGCACCCAACTTTATATTATAAGATATATATATATATAATATTATATATATACATATATATGTATATATAATAAAACAAAACATGTAAAAAATACCAGCCTTTCGATAGTCCAACCAATCAGCTTGCGAAGCGAATATCCAAAATAAGCAGAATACAGATATTGTCAAACATCCATATATTTGTAAACATTTTTGTGAAAAATATTTTCCGAGCATACCTGAATTGGAAAAATTAGATTGGGGAAAATAGTGTTTTGGACACAAATTGTGATTCGTTTCCCTCGCTGTCAGTTATGAGTTCTTCATTAAAACATTTAATTTTCTTTTGACGATTGCGGAAAAATTAAAAAAAATACTGTTTGGCGTATAAAGTAGGGTGAATACAAATGTGTCGTGTGCAATGCACTTGTTTTTTTTCCTGATAAGAGACTATCAAAAGAAGCGAAAAGTGTTAAATTATTCAACCAGAATTACTCATCTACAGTTGCGAAGCACGTAATTTATATGCACAATTTGCAGATGAACAATGATCAATTAATTATATATAATCGATCCCACAATGTAGACAAGGTTTGGACGGTGTGCACGTTTGCAGTGTATGTGTTTTTTCCACAGATCGTTGAATATCTATTCCGTTATACCAAAATTCATATTAAAAACGAACAACAATGATACTATTCATCTATTCCCTTTTTTGACTAACAATTTTGACTAACAATGACACATTGTGTCAATAAATGGAGGAAAAATATTAGATATTCGTATGAAACCATTTGAAACACGGTCCACTCAAACCAAAAAAGATGAAGCTGATTGTGAATATTACCGATCATTCGTATACATAAAGTTCGTGGTTGATTACATAGGTTAATATCAATCGTTATTCGAACACAGTGTTTTTAAAGAAGTAAGATACGTTGTGGGTGAAGCGTACATTGGACAACTTTAGCCCCACCCAATATATGCAAATGAATAGAAGCACAATTTGAATACAATACCCGATAAGGCAGTTGCCCACTACATGTTTCACAAAGCACGGTCATACTGCATCGAAATACAACAATTTTTATTTTTATTTTGCCATTTGGGGTGAGGCGTTGGGATTTTGGAAAACCTAGCGCAATGTTGAAAAAAGTCTTTCTGAAGCATGTAGTCGTGGATGTTTTTCTGTTCATAAACTATAAAAAAGGTGCTGAACGACCATCGTAGTGGTGGTAGAAAGGTAAACAAAAATAGGATGTCATTGGCATAGCATACGTTGAAATAATTCGAAAACACATATTCCACTCATAAACCTGTTTTTTACGTTGAAATAATTCGAAAACATATATTCCACTCATAAACCTGTTTTTTTTTATGTACAGTGAGGTAGAAAAACGACGTTATAGTTAAAAAAATGTTTTCATATTATTTGCCATGTCGTGCACAGGAAAGTGAAAACGCCGATTTCGCCCCGATCAAGGCTCGATTTTTTGAGCTTGATCGGGACGAAATCGTGGTTTTTGGTTTCCCATGTGTGGTATGCTTATGCTAGTATGCTACAATAAGTTTTGCACACTAGGCGTTGTACCTTTATTTGGTTAGCCGCGACAACTCTGTTCCTTTTTGGCGAAACCCTAAGCGAAATTATTTTTCGGGTGAACCGCTCAGCGTAACAATTATTTATCACTGACAGCGAAATGAGTTTATAATTGTCATGCAAGAACTCCGTTAATGAATCCCGAGCATTTTCCGAGAAACTTTGCGTTTCCGAGGATTTTCCGCGGATTCTCCGAGTATTCTCCTAGAAGATTCTCGGAAAAAGCTCGGAAACTTTGAGTTTCTCGGGAGCCGTCTGTTTGTCCGTTTCCGAGCATTTCCCGCGGATTTTCCGAGCATTTCCCGACAAACTTTCGTTTTCCGAGCTTTTTCCGACTAAAACCCTATAGGAAACTAGTAAAAAACTAGCTGGTTTTTCCGCGGAAAATGCTCGGAAACAAATATCATAGAAGAGAGTACACGAGTGAAGCGGCGGAGGACAAACTTGCGAAAAACCCAGCGAAAATTTTTTGTCGCGTCGCTATGCATGTGGATGAACGTTTCGCCAAAAAGGAACATAGTGATTAAAACAAATTGATATAATATTTTTTCTGATCGTCCGTGGCTTGAACCCGGTAAAAGTCGTAACAAGGTACCGGTAGGGGAACCTGCCGGTGGATCAACGGCAAATCATGAAACTTACAGTGTGTATTGACTGTAAGAGATAGAGAAAATTGGAAAATAAAAGAATAAAATGACATGAAAATTATTAAAACCCGTTTCGTTAGTAATTTGCTGTCATAATTATACTTTAGAGCTATACATAGGTGTCGCGGCTAATAGTTGTATGGAATATTTAAGCGATTTTGACAAGGGATATTTATTACGAATTAGTTTGCATGTGCATGTAAATTGACCTACCTTGTCTTTGAAAAGGTGCAACGAATTTGTAACGGTATGTATGGTATATTCGTATTATTTCACCCATGTTACAATTTAGTTTTGATAAATGAGAGTCGTACATTGGAATTTTTAATGGCATCGAGTATGTAGTCGTCTGTTTTGTAAATTTATAGCCAATAAAAGCAATCCACAGAAGGGATTTTTTAATGCACTACCGTGACCACATAAAAACATACACTGCACAAAGGTGGCCGTATCAAACTAAATCTTTAATGGATTTTGCAAGATGGCCGATTTTCCTTGTATCGAAAATTGTTCGGTATCTTGGAACTACACTCTACAGCGAGTTTTTTTTTATAATGCGGATGAATTTGAAAGATGTATTAAAAAATGTGGTAAATTGCACATTATTAAGCCATACCCGACAATGCAGTTGCCCACAATATGTTTCACAAACCACGGTCATACTGCATCGAAATACAAAAAAATTCGTGTTTATTTTCCATTTGGGGTGAGACGTTGGGAGTTTGAAAAATCTTTAAAAAAAAAGTCTTTCTGAAACATTCAGTCCTGGATGTATTTATTTGGCAACTATAAAAAAGGTGACGAACTCATCGTGGTGGTGGTAGAACGGAAAAAAATAGGATATCAGCGTAGTATACGTTGAAAAAAAAATAATTGTAAAACATATATTCCAGCATAAACCGGTATTTTATATTGGTTGTTTATGTACAGTGAGATAGGAAAACGACGTCATAGTTCAAAAATGTCATTACCGATTTCATATTATTTGCAATGCCATGTGGTATGCGTATGCTAAGTTCACTCCCCTTTTAAAGGGATTAAAACAAGAATTGTCCTCAAATACCCCTTTATTTCTAAGGGCATTGGCCTCCCTTTTGTTTCGGTCCACTGCCACAATACGCGTTGTAAAGCAAAAGTGAAACATCAAAACGCACACAGGGAATGGACCCTCGAAAACCCAGACTTGAGTTTGTTACAGAGCTTTTTTTTTAAACATAATAAGATATCTGGTGCAAAAAAAGTAAAAAAAAAGAAGACAATAATGCCTAGGATAAGGATTGAATGAATGGAAGCAAGACTAATAAATCAATAGATTATCAAAGACTTAGTTTAGCTTAGATGTTCACTATTCTACCATATTGTTCCAATTCGCACGTTTTAATTTTCCAATTGCGCAACATTTCAATAATAATGGGATTTCGTTTCAGTAGAAATATACATCTACTCAGCACTATGGCAATTATAAAAAAAGATCTGTTCATGGATGGTTACGTAAAATAGTATTTTTACAACTCATTGCTTTTTGAAATCGTTTTTTTTTCGCTTGGCGCTGGTTGCCAAGCAGTAACCGCGTTATGGCAACTATTTTCAATGAACAACGTACGAACAACTGCCGTGGCTAGAAAATAGTCATTTGCATTTTGTGTATGTGCTACTTTTTTCCACTGCGAGTATGTGAAAGAAAAGAATAACTGTTTTGTTACCAGATACCAGGAAAAACACGCGCTACTGTCTGTTCCTATCATAGGAAAGTGAGTGAGCCCTCTAGCGTTGTTAATGCTTACGTCAGCGCTTGAGGAATATATTTTATCGCCGTAGTCGTTAATGTTCTTTGTATGTTCGGCTTCCCAAGCATTTTATGCATGTGGACTTTAAACGTATTCCTTGCATTCCTATGTATTATATGCTAAATTTCTGTCCCCGTCGGAACCACAAGGATTACATATTATATAGGGAACGCAGACGTGATGTGTGGATTCCACAAACCACGTGATATAACACTTTAAATCGGGCCATGACATAGACCCCATCATCGTTTTCGCGGATTATGCTGATGTAACGTGGTGCACTTTGTCCTTACTTTCCTCTTTTATAAAACTCCCACTGGATAGCAATACATTTATTATTCACAGTGAATGAAGAAGAAGAAAATTATTAGGATCTTTAAAACTCTAGATGTACATTCGAGGGCAAAACATTGCACACAAAATTGCATTTATTAGGTGTAGTCAAATAATAGAGGAAAATATAAAATGCAGTGAAACAATTACAGGAGAGAATATTGATTGTTCGACTTTCTCTCTATTTCTGTTGTTATTTGGCGCAGGGGTGAAAGGCGACGCGCGCGCGTCGCTGTCTCTCAATTACTGTAGACTAAACGAGAAGTAGGAGTGGGGCCTTGGATGGATGTCTACCACATTCTGCGAACGTACTCTCCGCGCACGTCACGAGGCGTTCCGAAGGCGGACATACCGGTCTGCAATTGAAAGATTTCAATAGTATACGGTTGTTTGAATGTCAACACTACTTATACTTGCATGCAATGTTCTGATGGTACCATACGCTGGTTCCTTCCTCGTTGCGAGTTTTTATTTACGCTGGCGAGATTCTTTATTCCTTTACACAAGAGAAATGCCCGAGTTTCGAAGTCCTTGCTGGTTTTTCTAACAGACAGTCGCGCAATTTTGAAGTGTATATTACAACTGCGTCCACATTCATTATATACAAATTGTTCCATTCTCTGTCACACAAACGCACAGAATAACACAACAATTTGTATATAAGATGTACTTCGCAAACCACGTACCATACCGCTTTAATCTAGAGCCACAGTAACTCTCGTACCTGATTGGCGAAGTCCTCCTGTCCGGACCAGAATGGCACATCGGGTCTTCGGGCGATGTCGGCTGGCAGTTCCTCGTGTGTATCGTCGGTGAACGGAGTGTACACTTGACGAGGGGTACCGAATCCGGTCTTTCCGGCCTACACAAACATATATTACCGATGAAACATTTGAATAATTCCACAAGGCAAGCGTTTAAGAAAATGTTGAGTTTGTCGAGTTTGCAAAGCGCACAAACAGCTTATCGAGAATGAGATTTCTTTGTCGTGGACCGGGACGCGGTTCTGAGCTTTTCGTATAAACATGATCTCTAATCGCGTATGCGTAGGCTTAGGCTTAGGCATTGAATTCATACTCTGGTCGTCGGTAATAAACTAACCCCATCGCTTCAAGTATTTAAAGTTCACCGTATTGTCTTTAGTAGTATATCTGATTCACCTGTGAATCCAGGAAGTTGACTCCCATCTGGTAGGGGATCATTCCCTGTGATCGTTGGGCTTGATTCTGGAGAGTGACGATCGTGTTGTTACGGAAGGCTCCGAATCCGGTCATACCGGACTGGGAAGCTCCTGAATTTGGTGTCTTCTGTCAGTGTTGAAATATCGTGCGCTCTTTTTTCCTACTCTCTCTCTCTTTCCGAGATTTCTCTCCAAATCTCCCAATAACTTTCTCTCCCTCTACAGATCGATGTCTAGATCTCTCCCCATCTCTCTCTCTCTCTCTCTCTCTCTCTCTCTCTCTTTCTCTCTCTTTCTCTTTTTTTTTTTTTTTTTTTTTTTCTTTTTCTCTTTTTTCTTCTCTCTCTCTCTCTCTCTCTTCCCCTCACCCTCTCTCCATCCGGAGGTCTGTCGGGAGGTGGATGACTCGTCGTGGGGCATCTCTCCGCGTGTCTCGTCCTTGTATTTGGTGACCTCCCTTCTTGGCATACCAAATCCAGTCATTCCCGACTGGTTTGCGAATCTGTTTGTTCCCATCTAAATAAAACAATATATAAGGTGGCCGCATGCACGATGTCGGCCCAAGCTTCTCGCGCTTATTCGTGCACACATAAGCGCTACCTAATCAAAAACGCTACCTAGTAATTTCTTGTCCTATCTCTCTAAATCTGAGTCTAATGGCATTCGTTGCCATGTACATGCTTACCGGTTTGAGGAAATGCTATGACACAGGGTAGTTTAGGTTTAGCCTCTCCTATGATGCTTAGAGCGCTATTCCTAGATAACATATGGGAAGACCGACCTGAAGGTGGATGAATCCTTGGGAGTCACGGTCCTGGTCGATGGTCTTCCTCACTGCAAGAATATACTAATTATACATGGTATATTGGTATATTGGGGCTTGAGTACATTTCGCAATACACTTTATTCACAAGGACACTAACACAAAGACAATAAATGGTACACGAATTGGTGCCCCCGCAACTTCAACTTCGCCAATGTTACAAAGGTATCAATTTTTTTACACCCTTGATTAGCGTGAGACAGCATTTCCGTGAGCGTGAGCAGTTAACCGCCGCTAACCTACCAGCCTGCTGGAGACCGGGTTAATCCGCAAACCCTACCGTCAACAATTCTGGGCATTCCCATTCCGGTCATTCCTGCCTGGGAGGCCAGTTTGTTGGTTCCCGACTGCAGGGGCACGATTCCGTCGGAGGCGCGCGCCTTCTCCTCAGTCACCTCGCTGGCACCACCGGTTCCCTTGGTCTTGTAGTTTACGTCACGGGAGGCTCCGAAGCCTAAATGGGAACGGTTCAGTTGAGCGTTATGTCAAAGTTATACCATGCTGTAACGATATCAATGATGTGCGCATGGAAATACAAAAAAAAAGAATGCACGATGTAAAAAAGATTTTGGTGCAGTAACAAAGTAACCACACAAATGCTGTTCTTTGCATAGGTGTGATACTAAGCTCTGAGAACGTACATCTCAGTCTGTTTAGTCATAAAAATAACCTAAGCTAGTGATAGTAACTTTTGTATTGACTCACTGCTTTGTCCCTTTTGGGAGGCAAACTTGTTGGTTCCGGACTGGAGCCATGTGGATCCCTTGAGGAGTTCGATCTTCTTCTCATCAGTCAGCTCGGCCAGGTTCTCGGACTTAACCTTGTCAATGACGTCACGGGGAGCTCCGAATCCTGAAAACCGACACAAAAACAGTAAACCGAACAAAATTTGATTTTTTCTTACTCCTAACTTACGGCTCAGCCATAACGTACTTATCTCTATAGTTAGTTTGTGGTTCCTTACTCGTGTGTACGAACTGACTTCGCGACGTGTTTTGACCTATCGCAAAGGTCAAAGAGGCGATGCTAAACTACAACCAAAGTAAAGACAAATTCAACTATTTTGTCGACAGCGAACTTCGTACTTTGCCCCGGTCATTTCGGTGAAACCATCCGCCTTCCAAACTCTATTTTCGGAATGAAATAGCGTAAATTTCAAAGATATTCGGATTAGCTTATCATTTTATTGTTTGGTGCAATACAGTTCAAATTATGGACAGTGTTTTTTTGCTGTCATGAAATGAAATCTGATTTTTTGATCAAACACAGGAAGTTTTCGAAATTTCGTTGAAATCACAACGTACTGAATTAATGGATGGTATACTGTTATTCTGGCATTAGTATCAAAAGTTGTTTGCGCAATTGAAAAAAATGTGCTTAAAGCGAAATACTGGCCGGTTCTTGAAACACATCGAGTACACCAGCATTTATGCAGCATATGTTAAAGGAGGAGGCTCACGAGATCTAAGTGTACGATTTCTTGCTTCCTATCGATAGATGATGGTATTTGCTTCCAATGAACATGCCTTATGAAGCAAAAGCTTTTAATAAGACGGAATAAATCAATATAATGCTTGGAATTTTATCAAAATTCTTGACCGTACCTTTGTGTCCCGAGGGTATCTGCCTCTTATTGTATGTCTCCCGAGGGTATCTAACTATAGTTGCACCCTTATTTTCTTATTTTGAGACCACCAGATACCCTCGGGACACGCACAATTACAAAGGCTACGGTAAGGAATTTTGTAATTCTAAGCATTACATTGATTTATTCCTTCTAATTGAAAGCTTTTGCTTCATAAGGCATGTTTATTGGAAGCAAATACCAGCATCTATCGATAGGAAGAAAGAAATCGTACACTTAGATCTCGTGAGCCTCCTCCTTTAATGAAAATAATTTGGATAAAATCGAGCTAAATTCGAGCAAATTAGCATATATACGGAAGAATTCAGTTGTGCATGATGCGTTTCAAAAAACAGCCGCTTTCGCTTTAATTTCCTTAGCTGATGATGGATCGATCGATGTATGGTTGACGAGTTCCGAAAATTACTATGAGCACCGCACATTCACACCAAAATTTTCGCTTGAGCGTAATTGTTTTTGATCCCGAGTGCGTGCGTTTCCGTGTAAATTTTCTCAGAATATTTCTGCTTTTATCGAAAATAAATTCCACACCGTATTAGAACGTCACCTTATTCGAGGTTTCGGTGAAACACGAGGCGGACCCCGAATTCCTTATAGGATTTAGTTTTAGTTATCATTTTGATTTTTATGACAACTTATGTGAGATTTAAGATTTAAAGCTAATAATCCTGCAATATTATGTACTAAAATGAGCAGACTACAGGCACCACCAAAATAAACAACAAAATTAGAACGTGTAATCGGCCCGGAGCAATTGATACTATTATTGCCTACACGAAGATCAAAGTGTAAATAAACCTGATCACTTATATTTTCGAAACTGCTTACTTATACATTGTAGATAAATCACACCATAGCCATAATAAGGGCTCAGGACTCAGAACTCTATGAACTTATGAAGACGTTTTGTTTTTTACAGTGAGGACTACACATTAGGTGCACTTGCTCACAACACAACAACTTCCTGTTTTATTTCAAAAATTCCATGAAACTTAGCACTGACTCTAAGCCCCCACATGCTTTTCTAATTTTGAAAACATTCTGTCGAAATGAGTTTGAATTGAACTTTGTACCTGACAGTCTGAGGGAGCATATTTTGCTTGTTCTACACGTAACTAAGCTCACTAATCGGCTGATATGCACGCCACTTTCAGACTAGAAACACAAAAGGTTCAACTGCTATTATGTTTCGAAAGAAAACAATAGCTAATCATCACTTTGAGAGAACAAAGACACAGGTACGCAAATGAAAACTACATGGTAGTGATGAGTCGACTACATACAAACAGTGGTTCCTTTTGCTCCTTAGGATTTTGGATATCTGCTTTTCTAATGTTATTTTTTATGTTTATGCGAGACTTCCACATTTAGCTTTCATATTATGTGCGTAACGCGCATCCTCACAAACAAACAAATCGAAACCCCATGTTCGTTGATTACTTGGGGCTTGGGGGTCAAAAGGGAACGACAAAATTCTCAGAAACTCACCAGTCATTCCCCTCTGCGAGGCGTACTTGTTGGATCCGGCTTGGATAGGAATAATTCCCTCGGAACGCATCAGCTTGTTCTTGTCATGCTTGGACGGTTTGCCGCAAGAATAGTGCTGCTGCTTCCTAAAACAAACGCACATTGTTTCCTTTGTACAGCTGAATTGTAAAGCTTGCCTGAACGGGTGCTATACAGGTCAGTGTAAGTGCTGTGGCCGAACCTTTGTGAAATAAACACAAAACAAGTCAATTAGTAGGTCTTTAGGCTAAAATGACCAACTTGAGTAGGGTCTTGGGGATCGATGGCACCTGGCCCGCTCTGCCGGGTGTGGGCGACTTCAGAGCGGCCGAGTGAGCGCCCAGAGATCTGGATGGGGCCGCGGCGGGAGCATCTTCCTGCTAAAATTCCAATTTTTCAATTCGACGTGCGGTTTCCGTTGTGAACGTTTGCGAACGTTCTTTGCGGTTGATGAGCAAGTAGACATATTATAATTTATAGGTTTGTAAGGGATGATAATTAAAGATGAATGTAATGCATAACGGGTGAAAAAAAGGTTTGACACTATTTGCTGCTCCCAGCAAATTGGTATTCTAATGATTTTGAACCGAATAACTTGTTGAGAACTATTATCAATGCGAACCGATATTTGGTTAGATATAACTGCGTTATTAGCTTCTTGTTCTAGTAGCAGATTAGCACTAGTTTAAATGGGTAGGGTGGGGTAGGTTTTAACGGGGTAGGGCATAGTAGGGTTTGAAGGGGGTAGGCTACTAGTTCCTTGTAAGATTAGCACTAGTTTAAAGGGGGAGGGTAGCGTGAGGGTATGGGTAGAGTTGGGTAGGGTAGCGGGAATCGGGGTTTTTAGAAAGAGAGCCTTGCTTGGTACCTCTGGCTCGGGCTCCTCTTGTGGTTCCTCCTGCTGCAAATCATTATGCATACAAACTTATAAAACATTTCAAAAAAAAATTCGTACAAACCATTACAATGTTTTTCGTTGATTTTGGAGAACTTAATCAAATTCAACGAACATCTTGGGAAGTTGAGCGTCGTGCTAATTAAAAATTTACTGTTAGACACTCCTTGTATAAATTGTATGATGGTACGCCTACGTGCATTGTCAATTTTCTAATCAATCTTAGTGTGGCCAACATTAATATAAAATATGTCTTTTTTTTGCACACGACTCGCACATCTTCACGTAAAAACTATAATCCTCGGCTTTCAAAATCCCAAAGTGTGCCAACACGGCGGAAAATTATTACAGCAAAAGTGCGCCAACGCACTGGCCCCATGTTCACGACAAATGGCTTTTCTCTGATATAAGATGACAACTGGTCTATGGGGGGATGTTCACGTAATGGAATTACATCGTCTAGTTGCCATATTGATTTCTAGATTGTGAGCGACACTAGTGTCTTTTTAGATGACCATCAGGTAGTATGGCTCTCATTACTTTAAAAACGTATGTTCACTAGGTTATTAAAAGCATCTGTTGCGGGTAATGCACAGAAGTGCTAGTAACAACAAGCTGAGAACAAGAAAAACTAATATAAGTCGAAGGGTTCTTTTCTCTAGAGGATAGAGGAAGAAACCGTTCACGTTTTGGGAACGCAGTTAATTAAAAGCTTCATATTTATTTAACTTGCACTGCGAACATAAAACACGCTTTTATAAGAATCGGGTATTCCAGGCATTTTTCTCAAGAAAAATGAACGACACGACATAAGGAGCGTGGATACAAGAATAAAGTTGTCACATAATTGAAATTTTTTCATAATGAATCGATAACTAAGTTATCATATCATACAGTAAGATGATGTCGTTGCACCGTTTTATTTTCTCCCTTTTTCTTGCATACTCTCTCTCTCTCTCTCTCTCCCCTTTTTTCCTTACTTGTGTTTATTACAACAACGACTCAACTTCGCGGAATCGTGTTTTCTCTCCTTCTTGCTTCGTCGGAGTGAGGGTGAGGAGGCAAGCGAGCGAGCGAGAGAGAACTAGAGAGTGAGAAAACGCGCGCGCGAGAGAGTGAGGGAGAGGAGAGGAGAGGGAGAGAGAAACGTATCGCAAGAAGAGAATGATAGAAAGAGGTGTTAAAGAAGCTCCACACAAATGCTCCTTGACAGTGTAAATGAGAAAGAAACGTTGAAAAACCATCAGACGTATTCTAAGCAAAAGGAAAAGAATACTTCGATTTGTCAGCGCGCTAGACAAGCAGAATTACAATGTTGCTGTGCAGAAACTGGAAACACATGTGGATATGGTAACTACGGTACTTGAATGAGGATTGTTCACGGTAATTAGGTTACAAACTACATACTACAATTTGCAATAGCCCAATTACCTCTTCTGGCTCCTCGTTCTCGTTCTGCTCGTCAACCTCCTCGTCGTACTGCTCGTCTTCGACGTCCGACATCCTAGACAAAATAAAGGTATTGATTGATTTTCCATCGATAAGTCAATTAATAAGTTTAAAATCAATCGATAAATGTGAACCGCAAGAAAAATGTCTTTCATGTGTGGTAAATAAAAAAGAGGAATTATGTATAGTAATCAAATTGTTAATTATTATTTTCTTTGATGGTGAAGAAGTGAAAATGCGCGAAGAACTCTTTCCCACGAAAATGAAGCATTGCTCAAACAAAATGTGTTTGCATTCAAAGATTCAATAAGGAACATGTAAAATTTGGAGGCAAAAAATTGCGGCAACTGTTTTGCCAAACCACGTAGTGGAGCGTGAATTTATAGAGAGTTCAAAGCTACTGCTCTAGGTTATATGTGATGTTAGTAGTTCTTATTGATAATGCTAACTAGGAATACTAAGGTCTAAAAACAAAGAATTGAGCAAAGGCAGGGATGGAAACAGGATCATAACCCAATGTGGGTAGAGGGTGCTTCTGAAGGCTTGCGTACCCTTAGTCATCTCAAACTTGGGTAATTAAACCAAAATAGAATGCTTTACTTATGATTAGAAATAGCGCACGAACAGGGCCGAACAGTAAGGATAAAGTGAATCCAGCTGAAATAAACGAAACAGTGCCAGGGTGTCCCGCCAACTTTAAACCTCCCAGTAGAAAATCAACTCGGGAAGACGAAAGAATGGATTTCGGCTCCCTAAATCAGGGAGCGATGTGAAATCCGGGAATGTTGGTGCGGGATTCCCTGCCTGGGGAGTATGTTGGCCACAGCCGCCCCCTCAACAAGGGGAGCATATCCCCGAGCTCGGACTCCTCCCACTGTCTCTGAGCCTCTCCCAACTGAGTTGAGGAGAAATCTCAGGAAATCCGTCTCTTGAAATTGGAAATCGATCGGCTAGAAACATTCGAGGGGGAAGACAGTGATGGAAGAGATAGAGAGAGGTAGAGGAGTGAGAGATTCTAGGGTCCAAGAGAGAGAGGTTTATAAATGTTGTACGAAGCGGCGAGCTGATGGGCGCCTGGAGCACATACAAACGCACACGGATCGCATCCACGCAGTAATATCTTTCTTTATCCAGGACGGCCGGGGCGTCTTTTCTCTATGAGTTTGGTTCTCATCCCAAACGACTCGTGAAACAATTGTTTGGTTAGGAAGAGGAGGGGATGGAATAAAGTTAGGTTTCTTTTACTTACCAACTGGAGTTTTCAGATACATAACTCACTCAGTACTCAGTAGATAATGAACAATCGGTGCAGGGGGCTAAAGTCAAGCTTCGTGTTTTTCTTCTTCTTTTGAGTTCCAGTAATTGACAACAGATATATTGTGCATGTGAACAGCTTTCCTTCGATATTGGAAACAATACAGCTAAATATTTATTTCATATAATAAATAACAACTATTCCTTCCATAAATATATGGTCTAATTGGTACTGTTTCCGATACGATTTGTGGCTACATTATTGCTCGAAGAGTGTTAGTCGCTTCAATACCCATTTCGATAAATACTGTCTTGATTGCCATTGAGGCCTTGATGTTTTTACACGATTACATCCACCTACATGAATGAAATGTAAACTCTGAATATTGCTTTGTCTCGAGGCTACACGAGAGCTCCATCAAGAGAAGTATCCATCTGCCCATTTGCCCCCCTCCCCCATACACGAAGACAGATTCAACTAAATGTGAAACAGGTGCAGCTGACAAGAGAAACGGATTAAACGATTAAATCTAGAACTGTCTTTCAGGGCTAACCGAAGCGGACCCTGAACTGAAGTGCGCACTGGTCTGAGTACTGTTACCCAGAGGCATGACCGAACTTATTATTACGGAATAGGAGTCCAGCAGCCGGTATCACCAACATTTTCATACGACGTCATAATTGTCTTCGTCTCTTAGTTGGTCGCTATTTCGGGGCGCACGGACCCACGGACAGGTTGGTTGATGAAGTCCTGTGCCCACCATTTAACATTTTTTTAGTTCATCCTTGGGCTTTGGATCTTGTTATTATTCAAGATACACATCAATTGACAGCCGGGAGAGGGAGGCTGAGTGGGTCACAAAAAGCAAAACAGAAAAAAAACAATATAGCAACATGTGTATCTGCTGTCCAACCGCCCCCACTATGACTTGTGTTTTGTAAATGATTAATTAATTCGAAAGTTTACCGAGCATTTCTATCGTACTGTAACGAAAATGGTCCCTCGAAGCGCACTTTTGAATAGTGTAATTTAACATCCTTGAACATTGCTTTCTTTTTAAATAATGTTTATTCACAATAAAATATGCACAACAAAAAGTGTTTATTTAAATTATTATGTTTGTCTAACGGAAGTAAATTTGAGATCAATTTGCGTGTGAGATCGATAACATACACTGTTTCGAGGATTTTTACGGGGTAATGTTACTAAAAGGACAGGTTCACGAAAATTAATATATAGAATTTTCGTCAATTTTTTTTCGTGAGCCTGACCTTTTAAGAGTGAAACAACCATAAAAAATGTAAGATAAAGATTTGTTATAATATGTATTCGTTTAGAAAATTAAAGTTCTTTAGCTAAAGAAAACATTTTCTTGCATGAGAATAAGCTTTGTCGTGGTTATAAATATAATAGTGTTGAGGAAAGACAAAGGAAAAGCTCGTTTAAAGCGGGAGTCTAATCAGGATTACCTTCTGTTCTTCTGTGCTAGAGGTGCAACTGCCTGGCTCACACATGTCCATCTAGAACTGCAGTCCTGCAGTCTTCCTCCGGTAAGCATAAGCATAATTGTAAGGCTCGATTCAGGCTTTAGTGATTGCCCAAGACTGATCTATCCAGGTCTGACTGCCAAAACATCACTCCCAGTCATGGAAACTTCTCGAACAATTTGGATCAACATTGTCGTGTCACGGCGTTGTCTCAAAGCGGCTGCTAAATTATGTTTAGAATTAGAATTTTTCTTCAGTTTACATTTTGATTTTGATTTTGATTTTCCTAGGACATTCGATATTCTCAACGGTCGAGCATTTAAGGACAAAAAAATTTCCTGAATAAACCTTGCCATAAAAACTAAAGTAACGAGAATAAAATGACTATTATTATTCCAGAAACCAACCTCCGTGTCCCGCGTAATGGTGCCTCAACGGCGTGGCTGTTGTCAAATAAAAAATGGAGAGTAAAACTGCGAATAGCAGAATAGTGCGTGTCATAGTCGTCATTTCGAACGTTGTAGTCTGTAGTTTACAGTTTAGATTACTGTACTCCGTTCTGTATAATTTGGAGATGTACAGTAGGCTGGCTGTATTGCTCACTGGCGAAAGAACGGCAAAATAACGGCTATTAAAGGGTCTACTGATGCGTTCTTATCGCAAATATGTACCGGTGTCAGTGGGAAATAAGTGCCCGCCCATAAAATGTCTCGCATGGTTCACATTCCTTCAGAAGGGGCTGGAAATGGTTTACGACATGGCCACTGACACTGGTAGATAACGGACTAAATGACGACCATGGGTCTGCAGAGGAATACATTAGTAATTTTAATGTAAAAGTAAAGGTGAAATAAATGTGCATATTCCACTCCATACCATTCCATTATTCCATAGAGAATATGAACAGTGAAGAAGAAGCACTTCTTGCGACAAAGCTCCCATATATCTACAGCTTCAATCATTCAATAGTATTTGAAGGAGGAGGCTCACGACTTCTAAGTGTACAATTCCTTTCTTTTTATCGAAAGATGGTGGTGTTAGCTTCCAGCAAGCGTGTCTTATAAAGCACAAGCTTTTGATTAGAAGGAATTTGTACAAAGTTTATTGTGTCGTTACTGCTGGATAGAAGAAATTCGGGCACCGAGATCGCAGACGGACGGAGAAGCCTCTTGATGCAGAAAAGGTGACGACATCAATCGGAAATCGGAGCACCAGAAACGAACCTAGTTCTTTCCTTGTTAAAGATATTTGACACGTGATGTTGAAACATGCGATATCGTGAATGAGCGTAAATTTGCATATAAATATGAAACATGTATGGAGATCAGATGTTCACCGTTTCAAAACCACGTGCCAGAGCCAGACCACCTTCGATCGCCATACCGCTTTATTGTTAGATAGATTCCCCCAAAGAAGGCCAACAGTCGGCGAACACTAAAAATTTTACAAGATAACGATTTTTTCCGAAAATCGTAAAATTGTTGTCGGGCCACAGACGAAAGTGTTGTAAATATGGCTATTTTTGCACAGTAAAAATATTACCATGAACGAGCAATTTTATGATACCAACCAAGATTTTACCGAAACCATGCATGAATACTCCTTACTTACAGGGCATATCACTGCCGGATGCGCGTATCGTTAATACATGGAAATGCAGTTGCCCAGCGTATAATAACAAGTTACCACCCACACCACGTGTTTACCATTATTGATGAATACATAAACGTAATTTATTGGCCAACTATAAATATATCTATGTTGTGTTACTGATGGTTCATGCTCATTGGCGTTTCGGCGTTTGTACAATTTCTCTGCACATGAACTTTGCAGCACGTGAGAGATATAAGTTCTGAAAGCCAATGACGGCATGTAACCTGACTGTCTATTTGATTTCTGATGGAAATGACCCCTGATACACCTGTACGACATGCTTGACCATGACTCATTTAGTATCCTTCTTTATGCCCAGTTGTTATTTGTAGAAGTAAAATGAAACATACACAAATTTTGCTGGCATATTGTTTACCTTTTCTCCCTCTAAGTATTCATTAGATAAACAGCGCACAGTCAAGAGCACTGTTTGGCTATAAATAGAACTGCATATTATTACATCAGAATTGCTCACGTATGCTGTATGCATGCTCTATTCCGTACCTATACCAGATGCTGAACATAATTTGCTCATATGTATGACCAATTCGAAATACTTTGAGGTCGACAAAGTACTTCAAATTTAGTTACGTATTTTGCCGAAAACAGGCCTCCGTCTCGTGGGCTCATTTCCGGTGAGATAAGCCTAGCATATGCCTCTTCTGAAAAAAATAACTAACCGGCCCTTATCCGTTATTCACGAACATTTAAAGGACCGCGCCCTGTTTTACAAACTTATTTTTGTCCCGGACACATTCCAAGCATACCAGGCTAATTTATGATAAGCAAAGTGAACTTTTGCAAACTTTTTATTTATTGCTTTGACATTAGTCATAAATAAACAACGGATCATGTGTGTCAAAAATAATTATTTATAGTTCAGCATACTGGAAGACCTCGTCCTTTTCTGTAGATCCACCTCCTACAGAACTTCCAAACAAAATTTTTTTCATGCTTGGACGCAAATCAGCGCATCTCTCTATATTTTGTCTTTCCTGCATTGGACAGTCAATTCCCTACTCATTACCTCTTCCTACGGGACACATCGGCCATGAAGCACCGTTCTGGATTAAAGTAACCGTGAAGATAACCGGCTTCTCAGAAACCTGGTTGATTGTCCATTTAATTAAGGTAATGTATGATGATTGTGTGTCCCCATGAAGCGGTACTTTGTAGCTCGAATAGGAAAAACATGCGTGTACATGTCATAGTTTATCGTTGATCTTCCGAGAATCAGAACGAAGCTAGCCCATTGTCATCCCATGCAACGCTTGCAAAAGAGGAAAAACGACCAAAACCGTTAATTTTCGCTTTCAATGGTGACAATCTTCTATAATTGTCGAACAGAATTACGACCGGCTGCTTGTAAAGATCAGTTGTAAAAGGAGAAAAATACTCGCGATAAGGCCATCAATTATCTCGAAATTTGAGCGATTCAAGCTATTTCGGAATCTATGTAGTTGACGTTTACAGGCGCTGATGTGGAGTTTCGAGTTTGTGTTCCAGGAAAGTCGCACGAGATATGGAGAACCACAAAACTCAAAGAATTACGTAAGGGTATGCGTATGTCACGTGGTTTTTGCAAAAGGTAATTGCCATCTGTGCTCCAGTGTACATATAAACTGCACAAAATGACAGGAAAACCACATGTATTCCTTTGCATTGTGTTTCAAAATAGTCGCGTTGTCTTATCTCGGACGATTTCATCAAAACTGCAACCACATAACTACCAAACTTCATGAAATAGTAAAAAGTTAAGTCCAGATCAGATCAAACCGGCGCCTAATCCTGCGCCTATCAAAAGCATAGCTAGCACAAAACTAGAATATTCAAATTCGTATCATCTATTAAAATTATGCAAATGACACAAAATGAGGGCAGTAGACAGGACGTCGCTAAAATACGATGTTGCTTCTTTTTTGTATTATACTACCGCTAACACTAGGCATGGATAGCACAGATGAAATTATCACGACGACCCCCGGCACGACGGATATTTTAGTGGGTTTTTGGTTTGTTTTATTGTTAATGTCGCATGTGGCTATGGATAGCGAAAAGGCGATAAAAAATTTCGGGAAAGGGTAAAAATGTTTCCCGGGAAGGATTTTCGTTAGGAAATTGTTCCTGAGGCCATATTCACCACTCCGATTCACTTGGCGAATTATTCCCTGGGGACAGAAAACAGCATTCTAATGTGAGACACGCAGAGAAAAAGACGGGGAATTCCCCATGGGGAATTGAGTAGTGAATATGGCCTCTAGGTAATTTATTTTCCCGGGGAAATTTTTCAGTTGGAATGGCGATTACGGCCTCAGAACGAGGTTTGGCGTAGGCGCGTAGGGCGTGGTAGGGAACATCAGCCTTGGAACCCATTTCATAACAGACATTGCCGAAATAGCGAATCTAAACAATCAACTTTGGTTTTCAGGACTTACTGCAAAATACGAATCAAACCAGCAGCAACAGCACAAGGCAAGTTTTGAAATCTGCGTGTTGATAGTTAGCTAATTGGTCAAAGACTCTGATTTCTGATTTACGGTGACGAATCACAGCACAATGTGAATCTAGCGAATAGAAATGACGAAATGTTTAAAGCGGTATAACATGCGGGTTTTGAAGCCTACTTTGGACACCGTACGTTCAAACTGTTCGTTGTCTTCAGAAACACGGCGATCTTCCATGTGAAATGTTCCAAGAAAACAGTCCAAATCGACATTTCCAAAGTGTCAGAATATTGTCCGTGTCACGTGAGGGATTATATACATACCAGCCGTTCGAAGAGCCCTACGGGCTCTTCTCCGACTGGAGGAATCGGCCTTCGGCCGATTGTTTCCCTATTTAAGAAAAGGATTGCTACAATTTAAAAAGTTAACTCTCGTCTGTTTCTCCTCCCACACATTCACACGTCTCTGATTGTGGAAACGTATAATAATCAGTTTGGATCACCACTCGACTAATGCTACCATGCAAATTTGCTATTGAAGGTGCTGTATGTAGGGCAGAGGATTATCCTTGTGATAAGCTAGCATAGCTCAACAGGTAGAGCGTTGGACTATGAATAGAGAGGTTGTGCGCTGCTGTGGGTTCGAATCTCGCCAGCGGCAAAGATTTTGTATGCTCTTTGACAATAGAAAATTTTCTTTATGAAAAGATTTCGTTGCGTGCATACAAACAAAAGACCAAGTAAACTCTTCTCCTTTATATAATAAGATTGTATAAACTAAAAAAAGTAAAAGAAAAAGAGGTTTTCCATTTTTTTTCATTTCGTCAGACAGATACTGAAGCGGTGATCTTAAAGCCGTATAGCAGCTGATTTTTGAATTGTATGATGGCGAACTGTAATCACATAGGTAGTTCTATAAAATGAATAGTAATCAGAATAAAAAAAACGCGCAGTATCGTGTAATCATTTGTATACACTGCATGGTAAAACAGCGTGCAAAATGACATTAAAAAGCCGACTGTTATACAGCTCTAAAAAAAACATTTTTAGGCGCTCAGTCACCAGTGTCGACATATTTATTCCAAGGATCCTGAAGTACACAATCATGACTTGAGGGAGAGGAGGATAATCCACGTAGGGAATAGTAGAGGGGCAGGGAGTGCTTCAACGGATAGGTTCACCTCAAATTGCACATTTTTATAATTTCTATTGATAGTATGACGGTATCTATAACTCAAAATGCGAAAATTGCAGTAAATTTCCTTTGCTCCTCGAGCCAGGATCAAGCTCAAAAGCTAAGCTACCTCGACTGTATAAAACAACTGGCGTACCGCAGCCGTAGTTATATATATGGTATGCACGGACCATATTTTCACCCTCTGTCTATCACAACAATCTCTGCACCTCTAGCCCTGTCACTCTATTTCGCACTTGTAACACATTTGGCCTACCGTTTGACTTCAGCACGCCAGTTGTTTTGTAAAGTCGAGGTTGATCCTGGCTCGAGCAGCAAAGAAAATTTACTACAATTTTCGCAGTTTGACCATCATAGGTCACACTATCAATAGAAATTATAAAAAAGGTGCAATTCGAGATGAACCTATCCCTTTAATTCGTTAAGTTGCAGTGGAGCAGCGATCTATGCCGTTGCGTAGGTTCGACTCCCATCTACGGACGGGCCTTTACTTGTATTTCAGATCGATGAGACCTTTCCTCTTATTCACTTTCTCCTTATCTCTCATCTCTATCTCTCTCTCCCTCGTCATCCTCTGATCGTATAATTGCTAAATTTGTCCTTGTTATAGGCACTTGTCATCAACGCATGTGACAACGATCAGAACTGTCGTGAAGTGTCGAGTTTGAAGACAGCTTGGATCACCTGTGCTGCTAGATCCGTAAGATTCCCTGGGGACGTACTAGTACTAAGGCAGAACATCCGGCAGCAGAGTTCATGTACCTTCCAAGCAACAAACGTTCCAGCACAAGATACACTACTTACGAACGAACTATAATATATATTTTTTTCAACATTGCTTTCGAAGCCTTTGTGTTGTATACTCTAGTCCCATATTGAGGTGCAGGCGCGATACTGTGCGAATTTTTAGCATGTATCCCACATACGTTTCAAACATTCAAACTTTCAATCATCGGCACTTTATAAGGCGAATATGTATGCAATCAAAATGCGCGAAAAAAACACGAAAGTAGCGTTCCATACCAGACATGCACTTAAATAGGCGACTGAATCTGTAAATTCCAATTTGCATGCCCTGCATCTTAAATCTTGCTATTTGCGATATCTGCATACATAAGTTGAAATTTGCTCCATTGAGCCTGAGATTTGCCACGGGGTCTCAAGTCTCAAGTAACGCGTTTACTATAGAAAAGGTAAACTTTGAAAATCATTTTCTTTTAACTGGGTAACTTTAGACAACTTTGTTTATTGTTTCCTTAATGGGGAACACGCATTCTATTAATACAGGTTAACTTCAAAAAGGGCCTACATATTCCCTTTAAAACACAACTGATCTATCTTCAGCGATTCGAAATCAATCTTCACTGTCACCCATCCAATGGCACAGTATTCCAGCACATGGTCGATTCAGAGATCCTGGAGGAGATAAGTCAGTTGTAGTTTACTGTATACTATTGCCCGCACAGTTCATACACTGCCGCAACTCCGCGGTTCCACAATTCAGACACTGTGAAATCGTGGGTAGTGCGGTCGGCGTGCGAAAACGCCCACTGTTCCAGCTGGCACACACGCGCCGCACCACCGGAGCACCAACTGGCGCTTATTCTTTCTGCGCACCTCTGGCGTCCCCGGCGCGCATTTTGATGGTCGGCAGATCCTTTTCTTGCGCTTTAGTTGGATTTAGTCCAAATTGCCTCTCATTATAACGAATTAGCCTAACAACTGGGAATATCAAATATTACCTTATTAGTTTCCAGTTCTTAAGGTTTGGCACCGTAGTGACTAGCAACCAAAGACTACGACACTGTTCAACTTCTTTTACAATTAGAACGATTTTCACCTGACCATTTTGACCTGAATAACGACTTCTTTTGCATAGTATCATTAAAACTAACAAATAACTATTCGAATTCAGGTCGTTTCTTCACCTTCAACAACTACTTCCTCGCATTAACATATTTACTCATGGTTATCATTATATTTATTTGTTATTAACTAATTATCCTCCCCATTTAAATAGTTCTGCCCTTACTTAAATGTCTTCAAAGAAATGCTAAATTACCTTGTTTCGTAGAACTTCCTTTACAAGAACTTAGTGATTAGCTGAAAAATCTCGTAAAGCTGCCATTGTATCAACTCTCGCACAACATCGTCCGCGACAAGTTTATCATCGTTTATCAGTTCCTTGGGAATAATTAACCCCTCCCAAAGGGACTTAATTTGTTATTTCTTTATATCCAAACTATGCACGCCTTATATCTCTATGACATGTTAATTCCAATACTTTTTTGTTGAATTGTATCGTATATAAATAAAAGAGAAGACCCATCCAATTAGACTGTGTTTGGAATAAAGAAATTGGTTTATTCATCAGTAAGATTGTGCACATACAGGCGGACCACATTTTAGTTTTACAATATTAACGTGCACTGAAAAAAATTCCAGAGGCAAACAATACTACGTATACAGATACATGGTTCTTCATAAATAATAGAATGTGTGTGACACAGTGACACCACGTAAAATACAGTGTTAAATGTTAATAAGCATATGTATGTACAGTACGTGCTGAGTACACCCCTCGCTTGCAGTCACAGGATGAATTTAAAAAAAAACTGATATAAAAGATATTCTTCTCCAAACTACTCGGTATAATACAACTACAATTCTTTTAATTTTGTGACCGAACGTTTGGGTTTTACCGGTTTTACCACCGGTTAGTTGCTAATATTTTTATGTACACCAAGCACAAGAAAAAATATGTTCACAAAGCAAAGCTAATTCATACTGAGAATATGATCAAATATATATAAATTAAATTTATAAAACATGTAAGATGTCTTAGCCTTTAGAATTATGCATACATTTCGGGCTTTGAGCCTTACTAAATTTGTGCTCAAGTTTTGATGGAAACTTGGAAACAACAATGAATAACTGATACGTCTTAAAATGATAGTAATAATGATTCACAAAAAAATTGGAAATTAGGGAGAGAATTGTTTTAAGACCGTTTGTCCGTGTACTCGGACTGTGGACCTAATAAAAAAAGGATTCTGGATTAAACTGGTCGACCAGCACAGTGGAGATGAAAAGAAGAGCGGCAAGTTAATAGTACACTTAGTACACTACTATTTGAAGTAGTAAGATTAAAATACAAAGTAGCAATATCAACGAGACAATTTCGTAAGGGACATATATACACTAGGAAAAACAAATAAATAATCTGTACTACAGCGTGTGTGTACTTACTAATCTAAAAAAAATTCAGGACAAAAGTAACAAACATACCTACATGGGAGGAGCACCTCCATTTCTGTCATTCGGTCTCATTGGTGGGAGATCAAAGGGAAAATCATCTCTCACAACATTATCGTCCGCCTCCTCCCCATTAGCATTGGCAGGCCGCATCACAGCTGGATTGTTCTCCTGTTGTTGCATCCACGGCTGCAACTGTTGTGCTCGCTCCTGACCACGGTAGAGCTAAACGAGGAAAATGTAAGGGTTGCACTCACACAGTGAAGGAGGGAAGTAAGACATTTATGAGCTTCATTGTTATATGGTCAGCGTTTGCCTGTTCTAAAATAACAGATCATAGACCGAAGCCAAGACTATGAAGTACCACCGCATCGTTTACAAGCGAAATACTGGCTGGTTTTTGAACGCATCGTGAATAACTGGATTCGTATGCAGCTTATGCAAATGAGCAAAAATTAGAATAAAAACTAGACCCCCACTTCGCGTAAATGCATAGGAATGCAAGTACTTGAGATACGTTTCAAAAACCGGCCGCGGCCGTTGATTCGCTTTAAAAACATACTAGTCATCCCCTCGACGCTTCAAGAGATTCCAACCCATCAAAAAAATCAAAACCCACTTGAGGAGAGTGAGCGGCTCCCGCAACTGACTGTGTCGACGAGGTGGTGCTCAGGACTCCCGGGCCTCCCCCTCCCCAGACACCTTGCCACGAGGCGTGCGAACTGGCAGGGTTAGGGGGTTGTTGATTGGATGGTCCGGGCACGTCCGCGGGTTCGGATGGGGGTAGAGGTAACTGGGGTGCCGAGACCGAGTTGCCGGAACCGGGCAGTGAAGGCCCAGTCAACGGTGCCCGCGGAACAGCCGGACACTCAAAGTGCACGCAGTGGAACACCTGAAGATAAACACTTTGTTTCAATATGTATAGTTTAGAGAGCCACAAATATCTTAAAGCAGTATTGAACGAGGTTTGTGAAACGTATGCTGGACAACTGCAACCCCCTTGTATGCTACTTGATACCTTCCGGGTCACAATAAGTTGGCTGGGCGGCAGAAACTTGCAAATAATACACGGGAATTCCGCTATACGCTATACATAAACTATGCGCTTCAAAACCAGATCTCACACCACTTTAAAACGCCACGGTACGTAGTGCTTTCGCTTTGCACAGCCATTACTTGGGCAACTACACTCTTATGTCTATAAGAAAGTTGGCTTCAGACTCTGTCTAAAATGCCTAGACGGGAACAGGAACAGAAATTTGCACGAAATTGGTGATGCCGTTGTATAAGCACATAGTCTCCTTGTAACAGGCTGACTGTAGCATAATTTATAATCTGCCAGATTATAAAATGAGAGGGAGCTCACTTCTTGTAAATGTTCTACCAAACAATTAGCGTTATGCACAGAAATGACAGTGCCTAAGCCTAAGAAAACCAACCTCGTTCGCCGAGTTATGAGTCCCAATAATACGGATGAACACAACTGGAATAGGAGGGAATTCCAACAATTGCCAGGATCTAAACATACAAACAAAATAATAAATAATGAAAAAAAAACTAGAAAATTATATTGTCACCATTTTCCTAACACTTTTCCTAACACTCACAACAAAATAAATGTCAATAATGTTCGCAAAGAAACAAAGGGCGTTAGATGTTAAATCAAAGATCAAACTAGACGCAGAACACTACACATACCAACTAACAAACACATTGCGAATACAATGTGGAAAGGGTAAAGGAAACCGGTAAAACACATTCAAAGACAGCAGACAGCAAGTTAAATAAAAAGAAGAAAAGGCACAATTGGGATTTCAAAAAATACAGAAACACCAGCCTGCACTGTTCAGCAGTTTTGTCGATCAGACGAAACCAGGGGCCCTGATATTGAGACACTTCCACATAATACGAATAGTAGCGATCGTCGCAGTCCCACAGTAAAAGTCTAAAGTACTGTACTAAAGGTAAATAGATCCGCCGGTACAAAAATAAACGCTCCCCGATAGTCGTAAAGAAGTTTTAAATTGCGGGACCTGATTATTGTATTCGTTTCTCTTTCTTGTTATTGAGATAGCAAGTAGAAATAATGAGTGTTTACTTTTATTCACTTCACTTTAACTTTTTGCGTCTACATTGAGATTTATTTTCAGCCGCAAGACAAAAAACGAACTAAAAAGGGCCTTGCCTTTTTCTCAGAAATTTCGGAAAACTAACAGTGTCAACATATGCATTATTGTGATTAATCAATATCAATTCCAATTCCAAAAAAAACGCTAACCGCATCGAGCTGACTAGATAGGGTTGTGGCAGCTGGACGGTAATCGCTCCAGAGCCAAGCTGGTGGCAAGTATATCTAAAATGTACATAAAACAGAAAAAAATCGACCAAAAGCAATTCTCTCAATCAATCTACTAAAGAAAAAGTATACTTTAACAGAGCCATCTATCCGTCTACCTCAAACCAAACGTAATGTTTAATAATACTAATAATAATTTAGTTGTTGTCTTTTTGCAAAACACTAGTTTTCATGAAGTGAGTTTCGAGCGAAATGAAAACGTAACGTTTCAGCTACTCTATTCTATTACTCGGTGATGCTACTTGGTGATGTGTACATTTAATGTTTTGCTTACTTTTAGTTTGTTACGTAAGGTAGATCCAAAACGTGAGAACGTATGCGCCCCAGAACGCAGTCGTACATATGTTGGGCAATAATACTAATACTACAGAAATAACTTTGGGCAATAATACTAATACTACAGAAATAACTATTTTTGTACAGCATGACCTATTAGCACTACTCACTATTCTTCTCTCTCTCTCTCTCTCTCTTTAGTCTAGTTGTATTCTTTAGTCTAGTTGTATTCTTAATTCTTTGGCGAATATATTTAGCCGATGAAACTCACCCCGAATCCCAATCGTAATTCGTCGTCTCCCCGTTCAAAAGGGCATTTCTGCACCGGGAAACGCCCTCAATAACAAGAGCGTTGTTCTCGATTGTGGCAATATTGGTCGAAGGGACTAAATGAGTAAATAAGGGAATGAGTATTGAAAACACTGAACAAAGCAGGCATATTCCAAAATGAAAAATGTTGATAATACCAACACCAAAACTACTGTAAACTATTCAGTGTTACTGTTTACTTGCTGGTAACACTTACTGATGATATTGGTGCCTGGTTCTAGACAGGGTGGATCCGGCACGTACATGGCCTGAATGTTGGTGAGATGGAAGACCTTATTCACCGAATTATGCGTTCCCATCACACGAATATATCTGGAATATAAAAATAAGATTCGTCGACGTTGGGAGAGCCACGGACGGACAGAAAAAAAAATTACATATTGAACATTTTGAATGATATGTATGCGTCTGCCAATAGAAACAAGCATGACAAGAAAAACTGAACAACTTTCAGCGTACTATTTTTTTCTCATGCCTAACTCTTTAGCACTAATAAGTAGATTTTTGTCAGTGGGTGGATCTGGACCTAGACACATAAAATGGGCAACAAAATGGAACAAATCACTTGTCACAACACTTGACCAAGGATGTTAACAACAACGAAAAAAAGAAAGAAAGAAAGGACCAACTTGACGGCTCTGGCGGGGAAGTACAAATTCTGTTTTGAGCGGCATAAAAACTTGTCATAATTAACTATCTGCACCCAGTCACGACTGTCGACTGATACCTAAAACAAGAATACTATATGGAAGTAAGTAACCAATATAATGTACAGTAACGAAAACAGTGGCAAACGCTAATATTTTCGTTCCGAAACTAGAGCCCTAGACTATTTCTTTTCAGATAGTTCACTTGCCAGATACTACCCATATGTGAGCTAAACGCACACCACACATAGCCTACACTTGAAAAGACCGCAATTTCTATCAGTTATTCCTTTCTGTCATCGTTTGAGCACTATTTTCCTCCAAAACGATCCCACTACCGAAATGGTTGTCAAAATGGGCCTGATTCCGGATTGTGCTTGTGCACTCTGATAGAGTACGACAGTACGAGTATAGTGCCGTGCAATAATAATACTACAAGCTAGAAGTGTAATAAACATATAAGATAATCACTATACCTCCACATAATAAGAGTACATCCTCGGCTCCCGATCCCATAGCGATAATATCAAATGGTTGAGGATAAATGGGTTAGCCAGCTGAAACCAAACCAATGCACGAATTCAATTTAATAAAAAGAAGAAAAAAACCCTAGTTCCAAAGTTTCAAACGGAATGGCTAAAGGCACAGAACTATACAGTGTAAAATATGAAAGAAATACTTACACGCTAACAAAAAGAACTGATAAAATAACATTAATAGATAAATATAAAAAAAGCTCACCTCAATCACAATTCCTTCAGTATTCGGTCCGATATTGTGCCGAGTCAATATCCATTCACTCTGCACAAGTAAAAGGTCATTATCGAATTTATGTTATAAATTATATTTATCATGACAGGCGACTGTTGACGGGGGTCTTGCATGAATCATGAATTAGTACTTGGTTTTTTATATGCATGGTTTTTTTTTGCTATACGCATAAAGTCCCCTCGTCGACTGTTAGCATGTCCTTTCATCTTTTGTATTTGTTCCTTATTATTCAAATCACTTGTTTATCGAACCAATGAAAACTTACGTCCTTCACTTCGTTGGACATCAAACTACCCGGAGATTCACCCGCAATAACCGTTGCTCCGTAAGCACCCGATGCAACATTTATATTCGGCACTGAAACAACAAATCGGCACTGAATGTATCATAGTAATTTAGTAATCAAGGTAAACAAAGTGCTAAACTGCTCCTAAATCTAAATTCCTCTTCCTCAAAAGACGAACTCGAAATTTACCCACTTGTTCGGGATTGCGAATTCCATTAGTTAGTTTCCCCAACAGATACATAATTAGGTTGTCGAGGAGCTAGGAACTATGGTATGTAGGCATATATATGATTAACTAGCTACCTACTTATACCCATTAGATCAGGTCAAAGCTCAGCTATGACTATGTTCCTTCGAACTTCGAATCAGCTAGCGTCTCTCTGTGTGTTCGTGTATCAGTAAAGGTTTATTGGAAACCTCTCGTGAGTCTAGTGTGCCGTGTGCCGGCATACCACTCTACATACTACACCACCACAATTGAAAGTAATTCAGTCATTGATGGAAATAATTGAAACATAAGAATATGAAACTTACAGAGTACTCCCCGGTGAGTCAAATCAGACGTTCTCTTTTCGTTTTGCTCCTTGATAGCGTCGAGAATGGCATCCGATGCAAGGAGTCCTGAGGGTCGTACTACATTCAACAAATCATCGAGAGAGATCAATGGAAGGCGCACCAAACGCAGAAGCGCCTGGCCATCAACAACCTAAAAAATTTACAATTTCAATACGACACGACCAATTGTTGTTTCATATGTTCTTTAGCGTACTTCA
The DNA here is from genome assembly GCA_036852015.1 of Pelodera strongyloides. Lineage (NCBI taxonomy): Eukaryota > Metazoa > Nematoda > Chromadorea > Rhabditida > Rhabditidae > Pelodera > Pelodera strongyloides. Next base: position 20,711 of record JAANDG010000814.1, on the reverse strand, counting down.
TCCTGAATTGAAGTGCAGTCATCTAGGCACTTCACATGCCAGCCAATGCCAAACCCACAGCCACATAGGCCACCGTTCCCCGATCTTGATCTATTCTCCCATTTTCCGCTAACTACTCAAGCACCCAAACCACTGAAGAACCCTTCTTTACACAAAAGTAAAGGTATCCAATTTCGCTAGCTACCAAACACTCCTAATTCCTATTAGCAAGTCCAAGTGATAGGCTAGAAAGTAGAAAATGAGAGTTTAGCTGGTTTAGCATGGCATTACACATAAAGACGCAGGATGCTCCTTTAAACGGTCCTACTTGTATGACACAGAATTTCACGCAACAAAAAATACCTCTGAATGTGCTGCAATCCACTGTTGTAGTGCTCCAAAGATCACAGTTTCCGGGGCACAAAATGAGTCTCGTGACAAGAGTTGTTCGATGGCAGCCGACGAGAGTTGAAGGAATCCCTGCAAATAAACAATGGTCATGTCATATTTGAATAAATTATAGACAGACAACGCGAACTTGTTATACCTTATACCGTTAGGATAGAAAGCGTCAGCCGCAATGATGTAGTGAGTGAAACTAACTGGAACATATTCAGACTGAAATATTCAGACACACATTTGACATATTCAGACATTTGATACTCAGACAAAGACAATAATTTTCGCAAAGATTCCCACCTGTGTGTTAAGTATCATCCCCGCGTGACGATCAGCGTAAGCCAGGCAAAATTCGGTGAGAGACTTCAAACCGTACAACTGTGATATGTTGAAGATGCTGCACAAGTTAGAGTGGTTCAGGATCGTCTGAAAACTGAGTCTTAAGGGGGATTTTATTGAATTTGTCAAAACTCAAAACTGCAAATACAGAAATTATTAATTATACAGCCCTGACAGCCATCAAAAAAGATGGCGATGAGCAAAGCAAACTAGCAAACACAATTTTTTTTTATTAATTAATGATCAAACCGCGCCCAGCATTGTCATTCACTTTAGATAAATGTATAAAAAATGTGAACGTGGCGTGGCCAAAAGCCATTTACACAAAAGACTGGACATGAACCTTTCTGTGCGTAAATCGACCACCAACAACCTCCGGATTATCTCCGACTCCGATAACCTCCAAGTCTCACGATATTGCCAACGCCCTGATAAAAAATTACGAAAATAAGAACCTTTAGATATTCAGCGATCGCCGTTTCCAAATCCGAAAAACCATATATGTGGGCAAGTCCCAAAATTTCCACAACCAACTCTTCGCGCATTCCAGTTAAACACATTGTTGATGTATAAATGTATCTAAAATTATTGATATTATTATTATTACTAAGGTATGTCCGAGTATGTCCGACACATCACTCTCCATTATAAGCGCATGTTTCACTAACGTAATACCTACTCACAGTAATCAGGGATGGCCTAATTGTAAGATACTCACTTGAGTAAAATCTTGAATGCATTAATCGGCGTTTCACGTAGTTCAACCTCGTTGGCTGTTTCTTCCTTCATTCCCCCATAGAACATGGCTCTAAACAGCAAAATGACGAGAAATTTTCGTGGTTTCCATTTTCAATTTCAATGGACACGGAAAAATTGGAAAAGTGGTTTTCGTGGACACTTGGACACGGAAGTAAAAACTAATGCATGCAAAATAATTTCCGGAAATTGAGATGTACCGTGATGGATATGGATCCTCTACATGGTTATGCAAAATGCCCACTTGCGACAACTTTGTTTTCTACTTTCCGAAAGCCCATTTAGAATTCGAATGCGCCCTTGTACCTGAAATATTCGCTTCGTGCCGCCAGAATGATTCGATGAGCGGGAAACCGTTCTCCTTCGACCTAAAACCATCTTTGGTTAACTTTAAAGGAAAGGACCAAAAAAACGGAAGAATAATTGTAGTAATGTCTGCGTAATTACATATATGGATCCCGTAAGACACGAAACATCCATATCGTGTCTAGTACGGCGCCGCGTTGATAGATGGGTGGTGTTCCTGGCTCCTGCTATACAGACCATATACCACTATCTCAAGAATATGGGTGGTCCTGTGGTCCACCAAAACAGAAAGTGCTTTTCGCCTTCTTCAAAATTTAGAAAAGGCAAAAAGAACAAAGAAGTTGAGTTGAGTTCTACACTCCAGCCCGTCTGCGTCTCTTCTGTTCGTGTTCTATACTCCTTCACGGGTTAACGCATTATTTTCGAGTGAACAAATGGATATGGTTATGACGAATGAAAAAAATAAGATATACCTTCAAGGTAACGTCACTAAAAATTTCCGAGCCGCATAGTGCTCCAATGTGATCGGATAACAAGTTCACGTGCTGCACATCCCCGTTCGTGCCTAAAAAATCGTATCTACCTAAGGGACATTATTTTGGGTGACAGCGAAAAATAGGGCAAACACAGATTAGTCCAAAAGTGTTTCCTTAACCGTCAACGTTTTTGCAACAAAATGAAAAATAGGTCTACGATACATTAATGTTACTGTTACATTAGAAAACAAAAACGTATTTACTCACAACTAAGTTTAAGAACACAGACAGTGTCGGTTCGATCCCGTTGGTTGACATAACCACTATAATCTCTACACTTTGGGCCGATAACTTGACTGGCTCTCCGTACAATGTATTATATCATTTTTGTTCTTGTTTGGACTGGACTGAAGTATTCTATATAACCACCGCGTGAGAAGCTCACGGCGTGAGAAGCACACCGCGTGAGAAGCACACCGCGTGAGAAGCTGAGCATCTTGAATGTGCTCAGCCTGTGTGTGTTTCTCTCTTTTCGTGTCAATTTACATTTGATACTGTTTTTTTTACATTTGATACTGTTTTTTTTTTGTTTTCTAAATAAAGAGTTTAATATAATATAACCACGTGGCAGCTGGCAGCCACATTCGGAATTGATCTCTACTACCATTTTTTTCAGCCGTTGTTTCGCAGTTTAGGCATAGAGTTTTTTAGGGGAGGGTACTAAACCCGGCCCGGCCCTCCGGCCGTACGGCCCGTCTGCGTGTCGCGTCGCGGCTCATTTATGTGATTAAAATTTATGTAGTTAAAAGTAACAAAGTTTTGTATAGAGTTCCCAGGTTGATAGTAAGAATACTTTTTGCTTAAAATGGGAAAATGTAATAGAAATCCATTATGACGCCACACATTCATTGATTCTGCTATTTTCTTATGAGGAGAACGCCAGTTCTCAGTTTACACCCAATATACACAATCTAGGGCCAGGAGCTCACTTTTTCAATATATGAATCTTCTTGATATTGTGAGGATTAGAAATTAGAACACGTGTTGTGATAAACCAAGCCATATATGACTGGGAAAACCACGCGCTACCTTCGTGCAACGGTGTAACCAGCATTAGCATTACACAAGGAGGATTACAATTAGCTTATGATGCTTTCCCAAAAATTAGAGCACTTTCGGTAAAATCTCAACGCCCATAATTTAATTTTGACGTAAAATGGTGCACAGAATCAAAAATAGAAATAATTCCATGGGAAGCTACCTAATGGATTTCTATAGCACCTTTTCCAGCTAACTAAGTCACAAAACGAGAGAATATGCCTTTAATTTAGTTTATTTTCTAATTTTGTATATTGACTACATTTTTTAAATCACAGAAATGAGCCCTGACGCGACACGCATACGGGCCGGAACTACGGTACGGCCGGAGGGCCGGGCCGGGTTCAGTACCCTCCCGTTTTTTAGTCGTATTGACACACATATCCAAAACATAGAACAGAGCAAGGGAACAAGCAATTGCTAAGTCAATGAAAACTCACAAATCTGCTGTCCAGATATTCCCAAAGTTGCATCAGAGGAAGAGGCATTTCTGAGTTGAAAATGGCTTGCGTCACTCATACAGATGGTGTATGCTCACACTAAATGGGTAAAATATAACAACAAGTCAATCAAAAAATGGCTCGCTCCGTCTCGAAAACCCGAGAACTGCTGTTAATTATATAAATACTTGATTGTGTGAAGAAAATGCACCAATAAAGCGAAATCTCGATACCGAGTAAAAGCACGCAGAGCTATTGCAGAACAGAATGAAGCCAAGTCCCTATTTGGAAAATGCACGATTTGTGCAAATGTGCATTATTCTCAGAAAAAGTCTTACAACGACTGCAAAAATATTAGGGAAATTGAGGAGACCCGAGATAAAAAGATGATACACCTTTACAGTTTTTCATATCGAATACCGCCACTGGAAGATCTTGCCCCAAAATTGCCGCGATTTTGCCCCAAAAATGCCGGAGCACAAAAACCGACTTGCCGTGCGGCAATTTTGGGGCATTTTTGGGGCACACATTTTGCCATGCGGCAATTTTGGGGCATTTTCGAGGCACACATTTCTGCCATGCGGCAATTTTGGGGCAATTTTGGGGCACCACTTCTGCCATGCGGCAATTTTGGGGCAATTTCGTGGCAATATACCTTTGCAAAACAAAAACATTGACAAGAATCGAACCTGCCAGTGAATTTGTTTTGCAAATATTTATTTTTATATTATTAATATTATTTTTCTCTACGTTACGCTCCGGGAAAAGTTTCACTTTTCTCTACTCTACACTCCGAGAAAAATTAAGTTTGTGCTTCGCACTATAACATCGATAACCAATAAGCGAGCGAGGGCAGAGCGAGGGTTTATTCACAACACGTATAACGCGACAGTACTGAACAAGGCTTATTCGACTTAATCTCCAACTTAGATATTGTCCTTGACGTCTTCCAAGCTTAATTCCTTATTCGTTTTCTGGTAGGTTACCAGTCGTGGTCACCACATTGACATCCTTCCTTCGGTCAGCCTTGTTGTTGCATGTCCGCGCATCTCTGAAAATGATATACCGGCAGAACGCAGAACCAGCAGTAACTTACAATGTAAATGACAATACCAACATATTACAATGATAGTTATGAGGCTTAATAACGCGAGAAGTCGAGAAGTGAACCTGAATAATAGTTGCATAATATTATAGCACCATAGTACATGCGCACACATAGCTAAACCTGAAAAGTAATACCTAGCCTTTCCTAATACGTCCCATTGTACGGTATCAGGAGCAACTTCGCAGGGTTACTATAGCTGAATTGAAACATAACAGTTAGAACGCACGGTGCGTACCTTACCATGGTTTACCATAGTTAAAGCTGGTATGTAATACTTCGTATTAACCGTGTATGTGCATACTTCAGGACCTTGTAGATTTTAAAATGATGCGCTTAAAAATACACGATCCTTGCCGCGTGCGGACCTATTAAAGACGTAAAGTAACTAAGAGACCGATGTACCAAAATTTTCTTTGGTGATCTTTGGCAACCTGCCCTTTTTATGAAGATAAAATTAAGACTTGTAATCTTGCTGACGGGCTACATTAATAAACGGAACTCTTGGACTGCCCGCCATATAAAAGGGAAACCAAAGGGTGGGTGGGTAAGCAAAGACCCAGAATGACAATCCCAAAAATTTATTCGCAACGTCGGGAAAATGCAAAGTGCATGCGAATACCGTAGCTCATGTGCGCGGGAAGTTTGAATCGTGAGTAGGTACGGTAGGATGTGATATAGCTACGCACAAACAACACTTTTCTCTACGTTACGCTCCGGGAAAAGTTTCACTTTTCTCTACTCTACACTCCGAGAAAAATTAAGTTTGTGCTTCGCACTATAACATCGATAACCAATAAGCGAGCGAGGGCAGAAATAGCAAAGTAATATGTGTATGTAGTACAGTCGACAAGAACGCAATTTGTCAATGTTATCAGAGGTCCAATAAACCAGAAACAATGCTAACTACGGCCCATCAAGTTTTCTACTCATATCTCCGTTCAATCCGCAACAAATTCAAATTGAAGTACACTTTACACACTGGCAAGTTGCATATAATCGATAATCGAATGAACAGCCAAAAAAAAAAAATCCATACCGTAAGCGTTAGGCGTTAGCGAGTAGCTCCTGGTGTTTCATGATAACAACGGCACATGCTGGCATTACGCTAGTAATCAAAACGTTGAATTTGAGAGTTTGTGCGTCAGACGTCCAAATTCTAAAGATGTAGTTAAGCAAATTGCACTAAAGATCAACGAACGGTAGTTAAGCAAAATTAACTAATTTCAGATCAATATCACTAAATAAATCTAATTGTAAGTTTAAAGCCTGGAATACTGGTAGGTGACCCTACAAAACATTGATGTTTTTGACTCAGGAAAAATGGCAAACTTATTATATAAAGGAGAACGGTGAGTGCACAACGCTAGAAAATTCTTCGCGAAAGAGATAGGCGAAGTACAGCACCACACAACTCTCGCAAAATTAATCTTTCAACGAATAGGTGTGTTTCCCCAATCATAAGTGACTTTGTAGACGTGATTTTTTAACAAACGGCCGAGGCCGAATCTCAATTCAGGAAAAATGGCAAATACAAACGGCTGGTAACCAAAACAAAAGACTTACCTAAGACTTCAAACAATATACTGAGCGGACGTGAACAGTCTGGTCTCGATGAGAATTTGTCGACGGTCTCGGTCTGTGACCTGTGAGTCTGTCACACATCTCAACCAATAAACCGGATGAGAGCATACTATTGCCATGGCCGCTCTTTGTTCTGGAATACTTAACTAATAAATTATGGATCTGCAGACTGGGACTGCGGACTATGCACGACAATTGTAGCAAGAAACAATGAGCTACTGAACGGAATGTTTAAGAATGAAGCTTTGAGAACACATGTACAACATACGGAAAAGGGGAATAGGTAGGAAGTACTAGCAATCGCCATCGGTCTGTACGTTTTCATTACCGCATCCGCATGTGGCAGTGGAAATCGGGTAGCTGATAGAAAACAGCCTGAGCGTTGCCACAAACGATTGAAATAAAACTACCGAATAGCGAGAATAGATGTGAGTGCGAAAAGGGAACGCCTCAATTACCCCACAATGAATAATTACCACTAGATTCACCCGCTGACGAGTGACGCCGAAAGGTCAGACAAACTAAACGGGTAAGCTAAATCAGTGGGAAAACCGGGGCAAAAGGTAACGTGGGCAGCTGGGCTGATACGAACCCCTTACCTTACCTCACCCTTACGGAAGCTATTAAGACGACGAAGGACATACCCGTGGCCTGTTATGATTTTTTGCAAGAAAAACTGAATCAAATGATCATGCCGGGAGCTGAAACCACGTGGGGCTGTGACGCACTGAACACTGAGCAGAGACAGAGATTTGCATCTGTAGCATTCTGAGTCTGTGGAACGAAGTGTGCGTGCGCTTGGTGAACAACTTATACTCGTGCGCAGTGCGCATAAAACGGACAGTTTGAAGGCAAGACACAAAATAATCCAATAAGCTGTCAAGCCAAAAAAAACGGTGAGACTAAACAATAGAACCGGTGAACGGAGCATGTTCGAATTCTGTAAAGATAAGCGTGTACAAGAAAATTCGAAAAGGCAAGCCGTTAAAATGCTCTAATACCACATTATGAACAAGAACACCGAAGAGAAAAAACATCTCGGACAGCGGCGTTATTTTCTGCAGAAAGAAAGAACCTGAGCTTGTCAAGGTAACAGTACGGTTGTTCATTGTATGGTAGTACGTAAAAAAAATGTTTGTTGAAATGCAATGAATCGTCGGAATACAATCGAATCGCCGAATTGCAAACGAATAATGGATCGTAATTCGTAATCGCTAAACAGCAGACATAGACATACCTGTTTAACTGCACCATGAAACATAAACAAACGATCATTCTGCTGTGTGAATGTGCTTTCACAACGCTACTGATTCTATATGGTAAGGGTAAGAAACACTGAGAGCCGAGCAATGGCAGGAGTGACATTGTGCCGTAGCAGTTGAAAGAAATTCGCTCTGCTTTTTACGAATAATGCTCGTATCAACCCGACTCCAACTTCTTGATAAACAAGGGGAAAAAAAAAAAATTTGTGACAATGTCCTGCACATGAGCTTATCTGAAGTACTGAAGCAACACCGTGGCACAACAACCTAATGCGAGGATTTGCACAGAACGAGACGGCGTGTGATATTGCTTGTGTTTGCAGATTAATATCATCTAGAGAGTGGACCTCGTCAGAACCAGCATTTGGAAAACGTTACATAAATAACTGCAAAAATGACGCAATGCGAATTGCGAAAATGTGGCTCGCTAGACATGGTCGCGGTCAAAAAATATAGTACGCGTCTAAATATAACTTAGAACTTTCAAGGATTCAAGACAAACATCTTGTAAAACGAAACCGGAATTTACCGGAACCGTCGGCCCGTGAAGAGAACGTCGTCGTGTGAGACGCGAGCTGAGAAAGTTCTAGGGGACGGGCTTTATTTTCTCATACGAGCTCTTGAATTCTATATTCAAAACAGAAAGCGAGTTGACGTTCGCGTCAGGCGAGTGTACTCTGCAAGTAAGCCACCGTGTGCATGCGTTGCGTATACGGCTGCATGAAGTAGGAAGTGGTCCGTTTGGCTGATGAATGAGAAAGATATACCCAATCAACAATCACAAATGCCCCTTTTTTTTTGATACGCTGCACACACAGGCCGCCACAGAACTGAGGATCTCAAGTATTTAGTACGAAAATAAAGTATAAATAGCCAAAAAGGAACTAGTTGTATTTAATTTTGACTACTTTGGGAACGGGAAAACACGGCTGGCACTGTGTGAACATATTTCCTCACGTAGTTCCGGCACATTACCCTTTGCCAGCAAGCATAAACAATGAGGCGAGAGCAGTGTCCTGGACACCGACGTCATAACCTTGAGCAGTGATCTGTACTGCTGTGATCGGCTTTGAGTAGGACAGAACTGATGTCCAGCTCGAAATTTATTAGCAAAAATGAAGACTCATGTCCTGGACAGAGGAGCCGGCCTGAGCAGTGAGCAGAACTGTGCTGGCTTTTGTGTTTCAAAAATGGGAAGATAATAAGGGACCCATGTCCTGGACAGCGGAGTCATTGGTTGGCACTGATCCGAAGTGACAAAATGAGCTGCTGAGAGCAAAACCTCGGCTACTGTGGCCAATATAGGCAGCAAAACATTCGCTGCTGTAACAAATATAGACACCAAATGGTGCATAAAACAATTAGTATGAAAAATACGAATAAAATTCTACAAAACAACATATATAAAGAAAAAAGTTCGCGTTATACGGGTAAGCAAAGACCCAGAATGACAATCCCAAAAATTTATTCGCAACGTCGGGAAAATGCAAAGTGCATGCGAATACCGTAGCTTACGTGCGCGGGAAGTTTGAATCGGGAGTAGGCACGGTAGGATGTGATATAGCTATGCACAAACAACACATTGTCATACTTCTAAATAATAAAATACGTAGAATTGCAAGTCTTCAAAATAAAGTTTTGACCGTACTAATTCTAAGGCTGAAACTGCTAAAGTAAATCAATACAGGCCACGCTGGGCGCCTACGTTGCTTCCGGGGTTGTAAGGAGAAGGAGGGGACCAACCGGGGCATCTATGTATATCAGATTTGAACCTCCGGGGGCGACGAAAACAGGATCGTCCGGGGCGTCTTCGCAGTGAGACTTGAACCTCCGCGACGTCAGGAAAAGAGACGGGCCAGCCGGGGCATCTTTGCATAGATTGGACCGCCGGGGCGTCAGGAACAGGAAACAGGACCTCCGGGCATCGGGTTGAAGCAGTACTTGTCTTGTCTGCAATAACGAGCAGCAGCCAAAGAAATTAAAGCACGAACATCACGACGAAAAAGAGAAGCCGCGATAACGAACGGAGTGAATAATAGAAAGTAGTCGAAGTATGACGATGGGCAAGGTAATATAGCCCTGCCACGCGGGACTTAATAAAATAGAAAGTTGGCCCAAGTTCGAATGGTGTCGGGTGCACCATGACGCAAAACGTTGGTACAGTGGAGAATTGGTTCTTGCATAATAGAATATTTATGTCGGACAATCGAATTAAACAGCATGGAAAGGAAATTGTATGAGACGAACATGGATTACATAATTGAAGTAACGAATGAGCGGTTCTTCCCTGCTTGCCAGACACCGAACGAACCACCCGATCATCAAAAGCTAAACATGGTAAATTAGAATAAAGTGGGCGGAGTCTATCCGCGTTACACAAGAAAGGGCATATAATTATGAGTCATTGGGGACAGAGCGTCGTTGTAACACACAGAAATCCTAATACAATAAATCTAACGAAAGTAACAATGATTATATAAAGAGAAATATTAGAAATAAAGAGGATAATCGACTGCAGGGAAGTGCATTCCTGCACACTATCTCTATATTAGTAATGGTACTATTTGACTAATCCATTAAGAATTGGGCCCCCTAACAATAACATCTATTCCTGAACACGTTCAACAATAGTTGAACAGCCTAACCAGAATATTCCTTGTACTTGTTACATAATTCTGCTTTAGGCTTCTGAGGAAACCTTACACTTGTTAATCTGGATACTTTACAGAAAGTGAAGGATCCTACGTTTATAAAACATTGTTAAGACAACCTTAAGAACTGGCACATAGTCAGCAGTTCGTCATCTGTTTTTCCATCTTCGTTAAGAATTGTTCGATCATAATTATCATCCTTTGCTTGTGGAACCATATCCGTCAGATCGCAGTAATTGCGAATACTGTGATGCCATGAACCAAAGGATGCATTCTGAAATGGGGTAAGATCAGTTCCAAATTTATCTGGATTTTTCTTTTTCCAAGAAAATGGGCATCAATTCAGTATACGAACGAATATGAGACTGTTAGGTCGGTGCGCCGCCCTTTTGCCGGTAGTACCAGGCGAGCGTCTGGCAAAGACTGGGCGGAGTGCGTGGCGAGATGTAGGCGTGCCCCCCCCCCCCCCACTTCGCAGATCAGTTTCACGTTATGCAGAACAGAAAAGTAAACAAAACCTGAAATTGACTGGATGCAATATGCTTCACACAGTAGGGCATGTTCTCGTCATAGAACTCCATAATATTGTAACATCCATCTTCGTCCAAACAAAATTTGTCGTAGAGTTGCCTAACCCAAATTTCCCACATTTGTTGGAAATTTGAACACTCTGCTACGATCTCTTTCAGTTTCTAAATTAATCATGCATTATAATTTATGTATTACATACGTAGGTGTGTTCAAGCACCTGTATGATGTTTTTGTAAATAGGCCTGATTTTGGTGAGCCTCTCCGCATGCATGTACATATATGCACGTTTGGAAGCGACCATTTTTGAATCCACAATTTACTTGCACATTAAGTTTTGTCTTAGCTGGTTACTTACGCCTTTTATTGAAAGCGCCGAGCAATAATCCTCCCTTTTTCATTAATATCTCCCCTAGGTAGCAATTCCAGACAGATTTTTAGGCTATTTTTTACCCAAGTTTACTTTTGTACAATCAAACTAAAGCATTAAAAAAACGAGGTGATTTCGAGAAGTAGTCGCGAACATATATTTTTTTAGTACATCCCAGCATTTGCAATATCTTATTTTATACTTCTTACCCAACATGTTTCGCTGTCACTGTGGAAGATCTCAAAAAAATCAATGAAAGTAGGTCCAATCTAAAGTATTTTATACCAGACGGCTATTGCCGCCTGATGCAACTTATCAATACTGCATAGCTGCAAGCATTACAAAACTGGGCATACTTATATGTAACGTCTGAAACGTATTGCCTATGATTTAGCTCCTGAGACCAATATTGCTTATTTCGGAGTTGCGAAAAGTTTGACTGCTTATACCAAATGCTTGAAACGTATTATGGATTTCGTTTCCGACGATGTGACAAAAAAACATTTCTCCTTTATATAATAAGAACACTTGCAATTAACTCGAAGTTAAAATTGTTATTCAAAGTCGAAATGTATTACTGTTGCATTTGATGCCAATATAACGGCATTCCAAACTAACTGAACAGCCGCAGATCCATACAGTATTGTTTTCTATTTTCCATCTTATTGTCATAGGATAGAGCTATCTGAGTGTCTGGTATGATCGCAAGTCCTTCATGTATTTTATGAATGTAAAATGTCTGAAGAACTTTTTATACATTTTTATGCTTTATGGTCGGAAACGTTTACGAAAAGCTTAGGGCGCGCTCGGGATGCTCTTTCCGAAAGGAAAACAAGTTTGTCGTTCGGAATGCACATTTTCTAAAGGTTCTACTGCTTGGAGAAAGCAAAGAGTACAAGTACGTAATTAGAAATCCCGAACGAACATCCCGAAAAAAGAGCATCCCTAACGCGCCCGTAAGGGCATTTGAATTATATTTTCATTTAGACATGTACTCGAAATTCTACCCCAGGAACCGATACGATATCATGCATGTTACATGCCACTTAGAACGTAGTTTGTCAACAATCAACTCGAACATATTTCGCGAAATTTCGGCATTTTTCCCAACTCGAATGCGCCCTAGAAAATCAGGGTGGATTTGTTGTCTAAAAGACTTGCCATCATTGGATCAAGGCCGTTTTGAAGCGGGTAGAATATTTTTTTGCCACCCTTGATCGGAGTACGACATCCAATTGTGGGGTCTTCGAGTTTGATATCGATTATGTAGTACATAGTACGGTAAAGGTATTGGGTGAAATTGAACCGGCTGTGTGCAAGCTGGAAACATCGGAAATCTAAAAGTTGATGTTAATTCAAGGCACGGGCCGCCACACCAGAGACCATATTCAACACTCAATTCCCTATGGGGAATTCCCCGTTTTTTTCGCTGCGTGTCTCACATTAGAATACTCTTTTCTGTCCCCAGGGACTATTCCCTCGAGGAAATCGGAGTGGTGAATTTGGCCTCTGGTCCCACACATTTTTTTTGTAGGCCACGGTCGCGTTACAGTTGTGACCCGTAGCTGCAAAGCGTTCGGGAGTCTAGCAGCTGCATGTTTAGATTCTCCCTAGTGTTTGGGGAAAAGATAAAATAAAAATTCCTTCCTTTTAAGGAGTTCCAAGGCTAAAGTGAGACCGACCAATAGGTGGATAGCGTTCTAGTGACTCGTCTGCGTACGCGATTTTCATCCGATCTTCATCGCTTTCAGCTTTTTGTAAGCTCTTGCAGTATAGAAAAAACGCCCATAACCATAGCATGAGCATATCGCTCCAGAAAGTCAGGAAATGGACATAAAAAAGATAACGAGTAAAGCTTGAAATGTAAATGTGAATTATGTATGCAAATATTCAATTCAAATTTTGCACTTGCTCCGGGAGAATATTCATGATTACCCTCCTAATGCCCTGTCCATGTTTGCGATTCGCACTTGTGAAAATGACAAATGCCTGTCCATGTTCAGGCCATTTTACATGAATGTCAAATGCCTACCGTAACCCATGAGAATGACGCGTTTGACATAGTCCCGCAACGAAAGTGTATCAGATCCGTACTATTTGAAATAGATCCGTACTATTTGAAATAGATCAGTACTATTTTGAAATAGATCCATACTAGATGCAAAATCGCTGCGGGACTTTGTCATTGACATTGACTCGAACATGGACAGGCATTTGTCATTTTCGCAAGTGCGAATCGCATACTTGGACAGGGCATAACAAAGCTAACCGATAAACAGCGTGAAGTATGCCAAGAAACCTTATTGTCCATTATGTTATGTTTGCGTACTCAGAATCTCTGAAGCCATCAGAACCTTGTGTATTTAGATAATTCAGATAACATGTGTAAACTCGTATGGAGAATATCAATATTATATTACACTATAAAAATATTGTTTATCTCGTGAGCGTGACCTGTCCCTTTAACCTTCATGGTATATTTAAATTTTTTAAATTTGTTTTACGCTTCAAGAGCGTGCACCTTTATTCAAGGGTGAAAATACAGATTCATTGTTTGCTTACGACATGTTCCGCAGATGATCCGCAGATGACAGTATATGAGCACTGCTGCATTCAAGATCTCAAAACAAAATATACAAATTGTCGTTATAATGCTACGCACGTACGCAGTAGACTGCCTCCGAGATTGAGCTGTGTGCTCATAATTCGTTGTTTATCATGACATTTATTCCTCATGAGGCGTTGACAAACGGACGACTGTGTCGCTTCTCCGCACAACAGAAAGTGTTAAACAATGCGAATATATTTTATTCAACCGTACTTCAATCAAAATTGAACTTTATTCTGACTTGAAAATTGCGTGCATCAACATTACTACTAGATTATAAATGTTTTAAAATATCCGTTGCAACCTGACGTGTTGTCGATATTCGGTCAGATACCAAATATTAACCTAAATGACAAATCAATACATTACATCTAGCATACGCATACCTCAACTGGCAACTGGCACAACATAGGCTGGTTTCCAAGACGTCGAAATTATATCGGAAAAGAAAAGTACACATTAGCATGGTTTGCATGTTAATTCGTACTGTATTTTTTGCTTTCTTCAAGCATTAGAACGTTTCCAAAATGCCCATCCCGAAAGATGAATTTGCATGAGAACCTTTCGGAAAACGCATCCCAAACGCGCCCTAAACTTTCGCTCCCTTGGTGTACTTACATCACTATAGTAGCGTGAAGCATATCGGGAAAGAATGCCGAATTGTCTCTATTTGGTGGGCTGCCTCTGCTTTTGGCTCGTAGCGTTATCTCACGTATTTCCTCTTCTTTACCCTCTTCGGGTAAGAGACGGAATCTGAAACACTTTTATTTCGCTTATTTTGGAATTTGTGGTTTCTATTAAAGGTAATACGCGTCGTTGCCAAGGCAGTGTGTATCAGGGCTAACACATCAACCACTACGACATCTAGGCCCCTAGGCAGCGTGTACCAGCGCTAACATATTTTCCAAAGAACAATACCTTAAGAACTGGCACATAGTAAGCAATTCGTCGTCCGTTTTCCCATCTTCATATATAATTGATTCGTCATAATTATCGTCTTTTACTTGAGGAACCATATCCGTCAGTTCACAATAATTGAGCATACTGTGATGCCATGAACCGAAAGTTGCATTCTTAAAACATAATTTCGTATCGAATATCATAGAGTATTTATGTAAGGTTTTCGCGCACTTTCGCATGCGAAAGTATCATCCATGTTATTGCAGTTTCTATAGTGGGAAACTACTCGAATTTTACATACAGTAATAAATTTACATACACCTGCGGCGTGTTTTGCATACACCTAATGTAAAAAAACTGCGCGAAAATGGAAAAGTCAACTTGGATGGTACTTTCGCGGCGAATTCGCGCGAAAGTGTAACATAAATACTCTATCAATGAAACAACTGCTATCTGGGTTTTTAATCAGCCAGCTACAAGCCGAAACTTTTATGGTGTGCTGCAAAAAAAGGATTTGCCTATATCTTACCGTTCATTTCGCCCAGTCTTCGCCAGACTTGTGCCAGGTACGCGGTACGCCCGGGCGGCGCCGGACGAAAATGTGAAAATCCATGCAGTCATAGCTAAGAGGGCTTTCGCCAAATCTTCGCCCGGTTTTTGCGTAGAATGATCGGTGCATTCGCTGGACCTCCCGAGAGTCGGGCGAAGTCTGGGCGAAGTGAGCGGCGCGATGTAGGCGATTCGGCGTAACAATCAAGTTTCATCAGTGAAGCATACGAGCGAGCCGCTCACGAGGAACAAACAAAAAACAGAAACCTTGAATTGCTCACGAGGAACAAACAAAAAACAGAAACCTTGAATTGTATGTTTGCGATATACTTCACACAATGTGGAACATCGTCGTCGTAAAATTCCATAATATTGTAACATCCATCTTCGTCGAAGCAAAACTTCTCATAAGAAGTTCTGGCCCAATCTATCCATAGATCTCGGAAAACGGAACATTCCTCTACGATCTCCTTTATTTCCTGTAAATACAACATATCAACACTCGTGCATACATATGGGGACGCGGTCACCTTTTTATCCCTTTTGTGTATTGTTTTATTGTCTGGACAGTATGTAGAACAAAGCTAACGTGTGATTATGTCGAGGTGAAGAAGCTTGTTGTTTTCCTTTCGGATGAGTGTTTTAAATACTGGTTTTGTTTCTTTTTGTGTTGTACAAATAATTTGACTCACCCAGCACGTTTCGTCGTCACTGTGGAAGATCTCAAAATAATCAGTAAAAGTTTCTGTAATCTAAAATTGGACCAGTAAAGAATAAGTTTCCTACATTTAGTCCCTCGGTGTGTGTAAGAGTGGTTGGGGGTGCCGCAGTGACAACTGCCTTGCTCTCGCACAACCGGTCGTTGGTAGGACTCCGGCCCGGATCTCCCTCCCACCCCACCCCCCTCACCCCCAAAAGGTGTATCGGCTTCCTAAGAAAATTGGCCTCGGGAAAGTTTGAAGGCCAGTATGTCCGGCTTCCGATATGAACGGAACGTTTCGGCGGATTCGGTTGATATAACCCGGCACCCGGCATAAATCCTCGTCTATGACTTACAATTAGGGGTCGAAAAGAGGTACCCTACTCTACTATCTACCCTTTTTCAATTATAACTATTCATTCAGTTTTCCTTTTATTATATATCTATTGTATTATAATTATTATTACTTATTATTATGTTTTTTTTTCTTCTATTATATTTTTTTATATGGAAGCTCACAACTGACCAGTCGAATATGCAAACAGTAATGTTTTCTGCGTTTGATCTGGGAAGGAAGGTGTTTACGTCTGATTATAAGATCTGTTGTTTCTCTGAGCTCAATTCCTTCATAAACTTTGTGAATGTAGAATGGCTGAAAAATATATATTCATTCGTGGTAATGTCATCATTTCGTAGAGTTCCACGAAATTTCCCATTGAAGTGTTGGACTCATGGTCTCACGGTGAAAAAAAATCTAGCTTGTCTTTTTTTGACCAAGTCTGGAATGTTTCAGTGCCTGCCCCGTTCAACTAGCAGTTAATACTGCCAGTGAATTGGCCCGATCTAGGTGAAGTCGATTTCGGATCGGAGTGTCGTTAAAGCGTCACGACAGCGGGATTCTGCAATTCCTTGTTTTTAACCTAACAATGCACATCTTCATTTATAGGTTTATGCGAAAGAAATTAGCTCGATTTTTATATTCTAATCCGCCTGTTTTGCATACGCTTCATGGGGTTTCCATGTATGCGATTCGTACCTGCGAAAATGTCAAATGACTGTCCATGTTCGAGTCGATGTAAATGACATGGTTTCGTTTTTTCAATCTATTTCAAAATAGTACGGATTTATTTCAAATAGTATGGATCTGATACACTTTCGCTGCAGGACCATGTCAAACGTGCGATTCGCGTGGGTTACGGTAGGCAGTTGACATGCATGTAAAATGACTTGAACATGGACAGCGGTTTGACATTTTCACAGGTGCGAATCGCATACATGGAAAAACCATCATGGAAGTGCAGTTTCCAGACATCCGCATCCCAAACGCAAATCGGCCATTATACCGCTTTAAAGTGTTGATAAAAACTCGCCATCATTGGATCAAGAGCAGTAAGCGTAGGATAGAATCGGTGCGATTTGTCGTTGTTCATGGTCACACATCCTAGTGGGAACTTCTGTCTGGCCTTGACGACATACCGCAGCTTTTCGTATACGCTGAAGTTGAACCCTCCGAGTGCAAACTTGAAACATCGAAAGTCTGGAAATACCGAAATACCGAGAAAAAAATGTTTAGAGTCGATATAGGATAAGTTGATAAAGAAGCCGTCTTGAGATAAGCTAACTGTCCGTATTTCGTCCGTTAGCAGCCCCATTCAATGCGGGCACAAGTTTTTGATTGTGCTATGTTTTCGTTCGATCTTTAGTTTATTATAAATTGCAAATGTACTGCTTAGCGTTAGGTACTTATGCTTAATTTTGGTATATTGTTTGATGGTTATATAAGACGAGCGCTAACCAATGGGCTCGTAATTCGTTAAATTCTGAACTTTGTGCATTTCCTTCACAACCTCCACGTCATCTTCAGCTACGCTCCGGTCGAATAGTAGTAGGACTATGGGTAGAACAGCCCATAACCTGCTCATTTTGCTCGATGAAAAGAAAGAAGAAAGAGAAATAAGCAATAATTATGCAAATATACGTATTCAATTCAAATATTGAACTTTAATTGTAAAAATCGAAACTCAGGTACCATAGAGTCGCAAAGAGCAAAGTACTCTTTTGGAGCGTGCAACTTGGCAGGCAGGGAGGTAAAAATTTTTATGACGTCGTTACATGGAGAGTCGAGACAATGAATATTTTTTATTCCTGAAGGTACAAGCATATTTATTAAATTGTATTGATGTTCAGGCTTGTGGTTATTTTTCCTCATAATGGCCTGTGCATGCATGCGATTCGGCGAAAATGACAAATGCATATCCATGTTTGAGTCAATTTAAATGACAAGGTCCCGCAGTTATTTTGAATCTAGTACGGATCTATTTCAAATAGCACGGGTCTGATACACTTTCGCTGCAGGACCATGTCAAATGCGTTATTAGCATGGGTTACGGTAGGCATTTGACATTCATGTAAAAAGGCCTGAACATGTTGTCATTCTCGCAAGTGCAAAGATTGACAGGCCATAAAGCGGTTCAGGTTCAGGCCCAAGATATACGTGCTCGATATCATACTTTTTCGAACGATTTTGATTACTGTAAAGATTTGTATTTTTTAGATGCGTGAAGGAATAAGTAATATATAAAGCAGTGACCTAGTCCTGGGCATGTATTTTTCTGGTCCTATCCCTTTAACAAACCAAAAAAAGTCACGGGAAGCTTTTGAAATCCTGTTTCTCCTAATGCTTTATAATAGTAGAAAAGAGGTCGTGGTTGTTTTTGAAAGACGACTTTTTTCCACGGGAAGTGCAATTCCCTAAGGAACTAAGGGATGTCAGCTATGTTATGAAAAGCACGTTGTATATATGAAGAATCTTTTGTCACACTATTTTATGCAAGTATTTTGCAGCAAATATATTTTTAACTTTTAAAAGGTAATTACATAAGTCTCCTCGTTTAAACAAGGTAATTACTTCCCTGTGGGATTCGTGATTTTGGTTAGGACGTTATATTCTTTCTGGCTTATCTCGTATATCGTCCTTCAATACTTACGATGGTCAAGTAGGAGCTTTTTTGTTTATAGCTACTTGTAAGTTATGTTTGTTGAACTTTTCCGAGCCTTGCAGTGCACTCAATTTTTTCAATATTGCATATAAATAATCTGCCTTCAATGTATTTTGAGATAATCAAAGCTCTCAATTTCCCAATGATTTATCCCAGTGATTTTCACCGAGCAGTTTAGGCAATTACCTATAACCTATGGTTTGCTTGATAAACGAGTTTGAAAACGGCCCTGAACTCTGATCCTTTGGAAAATATCTGTCCACATCATGCCATACACAAGCGCATAAATATGATTTTAGATAGGATAGCCCTTATAAATTCTGTTTTCTGGTTGGAAAGTTAGTGAGATGCATTTGGCATGGATCCCCGTTACATATAAGCTTTTAAGCATCTTTCCGAAACTATAGACTATGGCCGTCATTAGTCTTGTAGACAAAAACCTGTGTCTTATTGATTATTAATTAAAGCGAAATACCGGCCCGTTTTTGAAACACATCGTAGACAACTGAATTCTTATGCTAATTTGCTCGAATTTAGCTCGATTTTTTATTCTAATTTATGTTCATTTGCATAAGCTGCATGAGAATTCTGGTGTACTCGACGTGTTTCAAAAACCGGCCGGTATTTCGTTTTAAACTACTGAACTGAAAAGTTGGAAATCATTCTTCAGTTCAGAGTTCAGAGAGCCCGAATGGAATCACGTGCGTGATAATTATTGCTTGTTACTTGTTTGTTTGGTGCCACAAACCTCATTTGCAGTTTATTCTTTTCGGTTTAATTTATAAAGAGAGCCGAAATCTTGACTGTGCTAAAAACGTTGTTTCTGACTAGGAGGCAAACTTGGAGCATATTATGCTGTAGCAGTCTTACATTGTAAACCTTGGAGACGTGAACAACTACTTGTTTTATGACGTTTCGCTGTTTATCACATACTTGAAACGTATTGCTACAATGAAACGTATTGCTACATTACAGTTCTCTATTATTCTGAGGCCGTATTCACCAAAACGCAGGGAGCCGAGGAGCTAAAGAATGCATCGAGAGTGAGAGAGCAGAAGGGATTCTGAGCGCTGGTGAGCCTAGGGAGGGCTCCCTGAGTGTTGGTGAATACGGCCTATGTTCTTTCTCGCAGAAAAAAACTGAAACTCCTAGATGCTCTAACAAGTTTACGTGATGAACAACTGAATTTTGTTCATTACTTGTCAGTATTGGATCTTTGTTTGTAACATGCTTGAAACGTACTCACATGGTAAACGGAGGAAGCACTCTGTTGACGATCGTTACCCTGATTTTTTGTGGGCAACCTATTTGGTGGCCTACTGCTGACCTTGTCGTGACTAAGTTTTTCGAAAACCGTCTGTAGCTGGTCACCACATGGTCACAAAAGGGTTTTCGGTGAAAACTATTTGGTGACCGGCTACTGACGGTTTTTTTTCGTTCTCTGTCTGGGAATTAATTTAATGTTCCATTTGCAGTTCAAGGTTGTTAGCGGAACATTTTGGTTTTGTTCTGATGTTTGGTCTAGTATAGTATAGCGTGAGAGAATTTTATATGAAACCGATTCCTAAATTCCAGAATTTGATCATTGACATTTGGGTCGTGTTTGTGTAACTCTATTTGGTTTTTCTATATGGCTTTTCGTCGGAACCCAAAATTTCCGTA